>CP139505.1:118120738-118159169 GCA_021014915.2 Artemisia tridentata subsp. tridentata | reverse complement strand
ATTTCGTAAATCCCTACAAAATTTAGAAAACCATACAAATATAATCCAAAACACAAATAATAAAATGGAATTAAATGTAATCTTGCATCCAAGTACAATTGATTAAAAGTTCATCAAAGTATCTATTTCCATAAAAATAAACAAAAATGTGTAGCTACAATGTTGCATAAACAACATGTGTGTCTATAAGTTTATATGTTACGTCTCAAGGTACATTCACGAGCCATCTATCCAACGAAAAACTTGGGCGGGCTGCTCGAACATAATGCCATCTCTCTTTATGATTTGGTTTTGTGGTCTGCACAAACATGATGACATCTCTTTATGATTTGGTTTACAAATCATTCATGTTCATCATACCTTACAAATTATATATACGAGGATAGTTATAAATATGATCAAACCATGAAACAAAGTGGACCAAGTGGTTTTAACCCAATATATATACCTAATCCAAAAAGCATTCGCATTGCATTCATGAAGCAAAACGAAAAAGAAACGCAAGATAAGAGAAAAAAATCTGATCTTTCTTGTTTATTACTTTAATATCACTTTTCTTTGTTTTGTCATTATTTATTAACTTCTCACACGTTTGATTGATTTAGGTTCAAACATATGAGACACATTGCGAATCATTGACTCAGTATGGCATGAAACATACACGATCATTTGCTAACGTATGCAACAGTGGTGTTAGCAAGGAAAAAATGGATGAAGTTGCAAAGACAACATGTAGCTCGTATACAATGGGAAAATGGGATCCTGCAATTGTTGGTTATAGTGCATGATCAACAAGGAAACTGATGCTATTTAGAATGAATGATATATTTTCATTTTTCGCTACATTATCGTCTACAGTAATGTTAAGAATAAGTAGACCAAAGATCCTATAATATGAGGTTCATGTTCATCCCCTATCTATATTTGTAATGTTGTTTGTACCTTGAGAAAGCAATGAGTATAATTACTGATACTATGTGGAATCATTTATGTCTTCTAGTTTTGTCTTTGATGGTTTGGTTATTTAATTAAGGTTAAAAATTTAGACGTGGTTGAGCGTGCAAACATGCCTAAGCAAATAATGATCGTTACACCATGTAAATCATGTTCATATTTATCTGGGTAGCATGTCAGGATTTGCAAGATGAATAGACGAACTTACTTGTAGGATCAGATGCATGACTTGATTTAGCCATTATAAGAATCAAGTAAAAGTGTCACTAAAAGTCATAAAATCAATCACTATGAACTAAGTGTTTACTAGTAACAGACAACTAGTGTAACTTAGCATCATAAACTCAGTGACTAAAGGTTTCCATGTTATTAAAATAGATTCCAAGAGTGGGTAATTAGAAAAGCATTCAGTATAACTATGGTGACACAAGAAGAGTGTGAGATTAGTTTTAAAAAGCAAAAAACAATACTTTAAATAACATTTTCCCTTAACCAAGACATATAATTTCCTATCATTTCTTCTCATTCTTAAGGGTAATTGGTAAAGAAACTGCTTAATTTAAGCCTCCGATTTTGGAAGGCCTATGATTTTTGTTATATACTAGCTAAAAGACCTATGAAATTTGTTCTAAATGAAGCAATAATCTCATCTTTGATATGTGGATTGCTATTGTAACAGTGGTTGAGTTCAGGGACTAACAGGTAATATTTACTTATTACTTTGTTAATATTTGGATATAGTTTGTCTTTATTTATATGTGCAGGGACTTATTGTGTAGCCGAGCTAATCTCAAGGACTATAAGGGACTAAAGAGTAAAGATCCAAGAATACAGCTATATAAGCTCACTTATAAATTAGGGTTTCATTATTATTTTGTTTCTCTGTGTGTGCATTTTCTCTCTCAAAGTTGAGATATAGTTGTAGTTGTAATTTCCTTCTTTCTTTTGTATTTGTTTTGAACTTAAAACCAGTTATCACATTTGAAGTGATATTTTGATGGGTAGGTTGGTTGTATGAATACATAAACTATTTTCTTGTTGATCTTTGTGTAAATTTTCACATGGTATCAGAGCCAGGCTGGCTGTGATACAAAGATCGATTGTTTTTTTTAAAAGTTTTTAAAATTAGGGTTTCAAAATTTTATTGGGGATTTTTGAAATTGAGTTCAGATCTGGGTAGATAGTAGTGTTAATCGTATTCTGTGTGGTTGAATTTCTCAATTTGGGATTCAATTGGTGGGTAATCAAAGATTTCAATTTTTTAGGTTTTCTAAAAATTGGGTTTTTTTGATTCGTGGTATTTGGTGGTGATTAAAGTGTGTTAATCAGTTCGTTCTTGGTTAGATCTGGTTGATCTAAGTTCTTTTTTGGAGTTGTCTTCAAAATTAGGGTTTTCTGTATCAAACCCTAATTCAGATTTTCTTTGGTTAATTGATTAGATTTTATGTTATCAATTAATTGTGATGGTTATCTGTTTGATTACTGAACTCAATAATTGATTCTAATTGGTTTTCTTGTTTTTCAGGTTCTCGTGACTATTCCGCTGTGCTGATTGGTTTCTAGATCATCTTGATCAAGTATTGCTTAGAGTGCGTGCACTGTAACACCTCGTATCACTCTCTCTCTTTAGGAATTTTTTTTCTAGTGTTTTTAGTTGTTTGGCGAAGTGTAGGTTAAGGGATTTGATTGTGTTGGAGTTGTTGGTTTATTGGTGGTTTATTGTGATTGTAGGCGATATAAGGTGTATTTTTTTATTTTTCTGTTTTGCTTTTCGTTGGATTCATCATCATGGTTGGGAAAAATGATGATGAAGCTGGGGGATCAGGTAAGAATCACTTTGATAAGTTTGACCCTATGTTCTTGCATAGTAGTGACACTAGTGGAATTCCTTTAATAGGTTTTAAACTGGAAGGTTATGAAAATTACAAAGTTTGGTCACCTGCTATTAAACTTGCTATTCATACTAAAAGTAAACTTGGATTTATTAGTGGTAAAATTCCTAGGCCTGTTGTGGCTGGTTTTGTGCAAGAACAATGGGATAGGTGTAACTCTATGGTGTTATCTTGGATTCTTGGATGTGTTTCTCAAGATGTGTTTATGGGACAAGTGTTTTCTAAAAATGCTAAATCTGTTTGGGATGAATTAGAAGAAACTTATAATAAAGAAGATGGTTCGATAATATTCAATATGCAGTTTAAAATTCACTCATTCACACAATCTGGCATTCAATTATCTGAATATTATCTTAAGTTCAATGCATTATGGAGGCAATATGACTCCCTTGTGGATTTTCCTGACTGCACATGTGTAGGTTCAGAAAAACACAAGAAACATAATTAGCTTATTAAGCTGACGCAGTTTCTTATGGGCTTGGATGAGGTTTATGCTCCCATTAGGAGCATTATCCTTACCACTTACCCTATTCATGATGTCAAGAGTGCCTTTGCTACTCTGTCTAAGGATGAATCTCACAGAAACACTGCATCTAATTCTGGTTCTAAAAGCGGGAACTCTGCATTTGCATCTAAACCTAATCAAAAACCTAATGAGTGGTCTATGAACAAAAATACTAATAATAATCAATCTAGAAGACCCAATAGACCTAACTTGGTCTGCACTCTTTGCAATATGAATGGTCATACTGCTGATAGGTGTTTTGAATTAGTTGGATATCCTGCTGGTTTTAATAAGAAAACTAATTCTTATCAGAATACTGTTAGTAATAATGCTGTTCCAGGTCATAAGGATCAGTCTACTGGTTCATCTAAGTCATTTACAGATGATCAGTATAACAGACTGTTGGCTTTGATCAGTGAAAAGTCTGGATCTGGTTGCGTACCTGCAAATGTTGCAGGTATGAATTGTGTTGTTAGCTTTTGTTCTTCTAAATTTTTTAATCACAATACCAACATAAGTACATATAGTTTATATATTGGTTGGATTGTTGATTTTGGTGCCAGTCAACATATGACCTACATTGTTTTAAACATGTTTAATGTTGTGGATGTTTCCAAACTTAACATGAGTGTTGGTTATCCTAATAGGACTAAAGCTACTGTCACACATATTGGGAGTTTAAAATTAACAGATAAAATCATAATTCACAATGTCTTGTAGTTCCTTGCTACCAAGTCAGTCTATTATATATGCACAAACTAAGTAAAGATAATAAACACTGAGTGATTTTTGATGAGGATACTTGTGTTATTCAAGATTCTATTCTAAAGACCCAAGTGGGTTCTGGTAATCATAAAGATGGGCTGTATTTTCTTAATACAGGTAAAAAGATAACTAATAATAATATTCAAATGTGTTGTTTGTCCAAATGTATATGGCACAACAGACTTGGTTATCCTGCTAACCAAGTTCTTGCCATCTTAAAACACAAAATTGATTATAAGTCTGATCCTAATACTGAAACTTGTGAGGTTTGCCATAAGGCAAAGCAAACCAGAGAACCATTTCCTTTAAGTGATCATCAAACCAAAGACATTGGTCAGTTGATTCACTTAGATGTATGGGGACCTTATAAGGTTCAAAGCAGAGAGGGATATAAATATTTCTTGACTATTGTTGATGACTTCTCTAGAGCTGTTTGGGTTTTCTTGTTAAGGGGGAAATATGAGGTTTTTCAAAACGTTGTTACCTTCTATAATTTCATTAAAAACTAGTTTGAAAAAAATAGTTAAAGTGTTTAGATCTGACAATGGAACTGAGTTTATTAATCAAAGTATGAACAATTTTTGTAAAGAAAATGGTATTTTACAAGAGACTTCTTGTGCATATACCCCTCAACAAAATGGAATAGCTGAGAGGAAACACAGACATTTATTAAATGTTTCCAGAGCCCTCATGTTTCAGGGGGAACTTCATTGAACATGTGGACTGAGTGTGTTCTAACTGCTGTCTACCTTATTAACAGGTTGCCCAGTTCTGTTTTATCTGGAAAGTCACCATATGAAGTAATGTATAACATTGAATCAAACATCTATCATTTAAAAGTTTTTGGATGCGTATGCTTTGCTACTGTTTTAAATAACTCTGGTAAATTTTCTTCTAGGTCTGAAATGTCTGTGTTTATTGGTTATTCTTTTGAGAAAAAAAGGGTATAAATTGTTTAATCTTGAAAGTAAGAAGGTGTTTTTCTCAAGAGATGTGAGATTTTATGAAACAGTGTTTCCTTTTAAAACAGTTCTAAAAGTAAAGATTTTGAATTTCATTTTCAAAACACAGTTTAAACTTTTTTAATCATTACCTAGATGATGAAAATTTGTCAAATGAACCCAATGATGAAAAGAGAGATAATGAGCCTAAAGCAAGTGAAGGCATAGACCACTCATAACAAGGAGGTACTGAGATTACTGGAAACACTGATAAGGATGAGGGGGTGCATCCTAGTGTTCCAGTAGAAGCCATCTGTGATGAGGAGGAGAATGTTACACTTGAGGAAAATGAAAAATTGTCTGAGGTTGATGACAGTTACTATCAAGAGTTTAATGATCTTTTCAATATTCCAGTTGTGACACCAGATAAACAGAGTAATCTTAAAACTTATGTGAGAAAGTCTTCTAGAAAGACACAGATTCCTGTTATGTTGGGTGACTATGAAGTTAATACCAAAGTTAAGTACAGTATTGATAAATAGGTCAATTATTCTAAGCTAAATGCAGAAAATTTTAGTTTCTCAACTAATCTTAACAAAATAATTGAGCCTAAAACTTATGAAGAGGCTGCCACTGATATTAGGTGGGTTGAAGCTATGAATCTTGAAATGGAAGCCTTAAATAGAAATGGTACTTGGACTGTCACTAATCTTCTTTTTGGCAGAAAGCCAATAGGAGGAAAGTGGGTCTTTAAAGTCAAGTATAAATCTAATGTAGAGGTTGAAAGGTTTAAAGCTAGATGGGTAGCTAAGGGATATTATCAAAAAGAGGGTATTGATTACGATAAAACTTTTTCACCAGTTGTGAAAATTGTTAATGTGAGGTGTTTACTTGTTGTTGCTGTGCAATATAGTTGGCCAGTGTACCAACTTGATGTGAATAATGCTTTTTTATATGGTGAGCTTAAAGAATATGTATATATGTGTTTACCTGATAGTTACTTTGATAAAACTGATACTAGGGTTTGTAAATTAAACAAGTCTCTTTATGGTTTAAAGCAAGCTCCTAGAAAGTGGAATGAAAAATTAACTCCAGTTTTACTTGAAAATGGATTTGAAGAAAGTAAAAATGATTTCTCATTCTTTATCAAGAATAAAAATGGAGTTTTCATTGCCTTGTTTATATGGATGACATTGTCATCACTGGAAATAATATTTAAGCTATTAATGAGGTTAAAAGTTTCATGAGCTCAAAATTTTTTGTCAAAGATTTGGGTAAACTGAAATATTTCTTGGGTATTGAAGTTCTTGAATATGATGGGAACTTGTATCTTACTCAAAGAAAATATTGTCTTGAGGTTTTGTCTGAGTTTGGAATGTTGGCATGTAAACCTTGTAACACTGCTATTGAGACTAAGGATAGTACTGCTAAGCCTAATCAGGTCATTGATGATTTACCCTTAGTAGGTATTAATAATTATCAAAAGTTGATGGGTAAACTCATTTATCTAACCCATACTAGACCTGATATTAGTTATGCAGTACATATCCTAAGTCAGTTTATGCATGCACCTATGCAATCACATCTGATGTTGGCATTTAGAGTACTTAGGTACTTAAAGAATGCTCCTGATAAAGGTATTTCCTTTTGTAAAGGAAATGATCTTGATTTGTGTTACACCCCATGCCCGCTTAGACCAAAAAGTAGAACTTTATGCGCGGAAACGCTTGACTTTTACGAACATTCTATCACTCTTTTGCCAACTGAAAAAAATATATAAACATTCAGCCCTTGAGACTATTTTTAAATAAAACTAGACTCAATTACCTTCAAAATGACGGGTGGCACGACCCGTGACGACTTACGGTTTAAAAGATATGATTTTTCGAAAATAGATAAATTCTGAAAAATCTGCCCAACCGCCGGCTGGACCCCAAAAATCAGGTCTGAACCGTCGGTTCAGGGTTGAACCGCGGCAGTTCAGCCTTGCTGTTTGCCCGGAATGGTTTCCAAGTCCCGCGCTCGAAAACCCGACCTCCCGAACTCGTTATTTCACCAAACTTTCCAGATTTACTTAGTGTATCAATGGGCTCATTTTCATCCAAAAACATTTACCGTTTGACTTCCCGAAATAGTACTTTAAAAATTAGACGGGTTATGCATTTAACCCGTTTTGACCCATTTTCACTACAAACCACTTATACGACTTCCGTTTTACATCAAACTTGGCCAACTTCATTATTTTAACATAATAAACATGTTCCAATGACACTTGACCCGTTAACAACCCAAAATGGGTACAAATACACTAAATCCAAACGCCCCTTTAACTTTTACTAAAAACACTTAAAACACACTTTGGCACATCGTTAGACTCCCAAATCGTTATGACCTCTTTGACATACATTTTGACACCCGAATTTACTTTATAAATCACTAAAAGACTCTCGGGGGTACAACCTTGACACTTGAGCTCAGTATTCTATACTAAGCTCCTAATAGCAATCTATCTTCCAATCCGCTTCCAAATCCTTAAGCTATAATCCAAGTACTTTCATTCCGTCGCGCATAGACCTACAAGAACATTGAAATACTAAACCATAAGCTTTAGCTTAGTAAGTAACTAGATTAGTACATGATTAATACTTCCATTCACATTCATACGCATCAAGAGTACCTTTAACCATCCGGCTCATAACCAAACTGACTTCATTACCATTATCATCTCAACATCATAATCATATCACATTAACATGATAACATTATACACAAAGCAACATAAACTTACCTTAGTCCTCTCAACCTCATATCCTATCTCTTGACCCTAGCTCATTTACATACCTCCTATTAACCCACTTCCTAATCCATGGCTTAATCCTATCAACTCATTCATTAACACATAACATGAGAACATTCATATTAAGCATATAGTAATCAAGGTTACTTACCTTAGCTTCCAAAGCTAGCTACCATCATGATACCACCATCATCATCATTATCACCATCATTTTCCTAGTTCATAACCATCATTCATAAACACTTAATAACTCATAACCAAAAACTATAATAACCAACACAACCTTTAACATACTTGGTCATCATATGATCATATTTTGATCATATGATGAACACCCTTTTATTTACTAACTAAACCCATACAAACTTACCTCATAATCACTATAACCCATTAATTATCTTGAAACCATCATTTACCCATTTCCCCTAAATTGGGTACATAAACCCTAACCCTTGAATTAATCAATTAACACTAATTAAAGGTTACTTACTTGCCATAATCATGCTAATGAGTAGCCATCTTCAACCCATCTTCATAGCACCTTCATCTTCATCATTTTCCCTATCTTTTTCCCTCACTAAAAACCGGACCTAAACACCCTCTAAATAATGGTAGACAATTCTAGAATTTCCTGGATATATCTAGCTAAATCCAAGTTTGACCCTTGGGCAAGATTGGTCCTTCTAGTCTCTTTTCTTTTACTTTGGCCACATATAACTTATGACACATTTGATCTATTGCAACTTTAGCCCCTTAAATCTATTTCCTTTCTACATGTGCCACATAATACTTCCCATAATCTTTTAATCCATTCATTGACCGTTAGTTGACTATCGTGTTTGACTTGAACGTATCGTTTATCGACTGGCCAATCACGTAAATTTCTTAGCATATTCCATCTAGGGTGGGTCCTATTCGTAATCGGGATACGGGTCTAACAATTCTACCCCCTTATTTAGATTTCGTCCCCGAAATCTGTCATTCTTTACTATCCAAAACGTAGTCACATTATAATTCTCATTCCTAGCACCTTAATTCCTAGTTTATTTAGTGCAACGATCTAAGTGATCTTGCAACTCTATACATACTATAACACATCCCATGTCCTTAATCCACATTGCTTTCCGCTTACTTCTAGAACCATACAATTCTTACTTAGATATTTACATAATACGAGACATACTCACTATAACTAGTTATCATTTTAACCCACTCTATTACTGTTACATCGCATTTCCACTTGCTTATCCTATATTCTCATTCTTTGACTACATGTTACTAGGGAAAATCAAACTATTTGACTTTTCGTAATTACACTAGGCTAATACTTTCACATTCTATCAACACCACTTAACCATTTCTTTTATGTCTCTACAATTAGCTTATTTCTTCACTCTTTTCTTCATGCCATTTTTGTTTACCTTCTAAGGCTTATAGAAATGTTACATGAATTAGCTTTATAGCACCATACATTAACATTTGTCGTCACATTACACATGACATTTATCATTAACTTTTTCCATTACTCACATTTTGCACCACGACACGATTACGCATTACAACATTTTTAAACATCATTACAATTCCTTAATTTCTTCAACTTATACTTATCGCTCAAAATGTAGGTTTCTCATAAACCTCAACTAGAAGACGTACTCTGATCTTAATCCTCCTATCTTAGTCCTTAAAATTTCTAACTAACTCTAGACTTCCGCTTTCTACTTCTCTAACTCTACTCGTGCCGTGTCGGCAACGCATAAGCCCACTCATTTATACTTCCTCATTTACATGGAGAGGCGTCCCAATCGATGTAAATCAAGAAATATAAACTCATGGTTATGTACTTCCGACATACACTACTACTCCTATTTCCCCAATTTAACTTTTGTTCTCTCATCCTATTTATACTTCATATTTCCTTTTTAGACTTGGATCCATATCATTAACACATTCATTATGGGGATATTTTTAGCCATTTGCCGATGAAGGCAATACGTTTTATCCCGAAGGATCTTTAACATGTCCCGAAGGATTCCTTAACATTCATTTACTTGGTCATCCCGAAGGATACCACTTTTAACGTTCACCCCAAAGGATCATTAACATTCATCCCGAAGGATCTTTATCATTCACACCTTATCACTTTCACATTATAATATTGGATCCAAGCTATTAACATTTTAACATACACACATTTTCTTATCCATTTTATTTAGTGAACGCAAGCTCATAGAGCATATGAACCTGCTTGTTATAATTACACATTTTCTATGTGTTTATCGTCCTACATTCTTAATCCGCATTAATCTTTCTCACATCCTTACCTTACCCTTTAGCCTATCCGCCTTTTTCCGTGTTTAAACCTTACATAGGTTTCACTACATTCGTTAGCATCATTCCTTCTTCCTACACATTTTGGTCATTTACACATTTTCATTGTAACACCCCGACCCGACAAGGGCAAAGATGTCACAAATACGGATTCTTATCAGAACAGATATAAGCATACGGCATACATAATACAATAGAATTCAATGGTTACAAAGGAAATAAGAAAATTACAGGACTTCAATGATTTCTAAGTCTAACATGAATTCTTCTAACCATCACCAATAGCTAATCCCAAGCTGCTAGTAAAATTATTCTAAGTCCAAGGTCCTCTCTATTAATAACCCAGCTTCCAACTAAACCTGCCGCACACGAAAAGAAAACGTGCGGCTGAGCTACGAGAGCTCAGTGAACAGATATAACGGTAACAAGCTGTAAAGGTAAAGTAGTGAAGTAAATGAAAGAATACCAGATGTAACAAGAATCAGGAATAGGATAATGCAGATTATACAGATATAACAGGACTAGAACTAGTTACAGTAGGTAAGTGAAAAGGAAACCGTAGCCCACCACAAACCCAATGTCAAAAATCAAATTCAGTATTAAGTCATATATCATGCTATAGGGTAGCAGTAACAGTAATGGAAAGTAAAGGTTATACAGACATAATATGATTAAAACTAGTTGCAGAAAAGTATAAAATGTAATCCGTAATCCTACCACATACCAGGTCAGATCCAGCCAAGTCAAGTGTTAAGTCATATTCCAAGTTACAGGGTAACAGTAATAATAATGGTGAGTAAAGGTAATCGGGTTATTAGGTTACAAGGTGCAGGGTAACAGAAATCCTCTACGAGCCCAGAAACAGAAATCAGTAATCAGTATCATGACGCCATGCAGAGAGAAGTCCTCTCACTAATCTCAGAAATCAGAAAATATAGAGTGATCAGCTCCCAAAGTGTGAAAGACATGTATCGCACACACCATCAGTCACCATGAATAACATAACATAACATGAACATGAACAAATCTAGGATGCATCCATACGCCCCAGGTGGCCATAATCTGCCTCTACATAAACATGAATCATAAACATAACATGCAGGGACGGGATAGGTCATCACTCTCCTACCAAAGAGTCATGCCATCGGTGCATCGAGTGACATGGACATGAAACCCTCATGCCTAGTGAGTGGCTCGTAGTATCAAACTGTGGGTTAAGGTCAGGTATCATGTATCATGTGTCAGGTGTCATGCCTCAGAAATCAGTATCATGTATCGAGAATCATGTATCAGGAATCAGTATCATGTATCAGAAATCAGTATCATGTATCAGGTGTCGGGTTCAAGCATCAGGTGTCAGGTGTCAGGTATTCAGGTGTCAGGTTCAAGTATCAAGTGTTAGGTTCAAGTATTCAGGTTTATGGCAAGGTATTAAGTATTTAATTTAGTTGCATAAGTCAATTCCCATTTCAGAATATCAGAAGTTCATATCAGAGGCTCATATCAGGAAGGTCATAACAGTAGGTCAATATCATAAAGGTTCAATATCAGAAGGGTTTAATATCAGAAAGATCATATATCAGAAAGATCATCAATCAGAAAGATCATAAATCAGAAAGATCATATATCAGAAAGGTCATGTCAAACGCTCATAATATCATGAAAGAAACAATCAAGGTTCAAGGAAACATAGCAATAAATCAGGAATCAGAAAATAGGTTCAATATCAAAAGGTCCAATGTCAGAAGGGTCAAGTATCAGGGAGTCCAAAATCAGAAGGTTCATATCAATTTGTTTCAAGGTTCATAAAAGGTTCAATTTAAAGGTTTATATTAAAAGTTCCTATCATAGTTCAAAAAGTAATCTCTTAAAATAGCTTTCATGAAAGTAAACCTTAAAACAGTCTTCATAAAGTAGGTCCTTTAAAGAAAGTTTTCAAAACATTTTCACATGTAATTAAGAAGAGTTTTTACATTTAGTTATAAAATCCTATGAACCTTCAAAGTATTCCAGGGTCATAAATATTCACATTACAGGGTGATGGACAGATCATATCATGTATCAAAAGAAATAAAGCCAGGTTCATGAATTAGGGAAAACATAACAAAGGCATAGATTCAAATAGGAAAGCCCCATATAAAAGGCTCAGATCATAACCAACTGATATGCATAATGAAGAACCAATCAGAGTATGAGAAGACATAACAACGGCTCAGAGAAATACTAAGATGAATCATAGATACTGAATGAAATAAGCAAGAGGACACCCTTACTGAAAAAGGGCAGAATATCTGTACCTTAGCGAGTGAATGGAAGCAAACAAATGGATGAACACAAGGACACACTGTCACACCTCTTCAACGAATCTACATAGATGATGATTCATAATATGCTTATTAGCTAATTTAATTTCATAACGGATTTTAAATACTTGTTACTAATCACATTCTTATAGTTAGGGTTTATTAAGTAATTATAAATAGTTTTGGGATTATAGTGAAACTATCGTAAGATTAGGGTATGAAACATAAATATCATAAAGTTACATGTTTTAACAAGTTAAACCCTTTTAGTTTGAATAATGATAAGTTCCACCCTTAAGTTACACAATTAATCCTTACTTAGCCCTAATTAACTTCTTATCAGCTTTTAACCCTAAACAGACCACACTTGATCGAATTTATGAACCATATTAGAACTCAGAGATAAAATCCACAAAAATTCCCAGAGCTACCTTAATGTCTTGACAACCCACACTAATTTTCCCAGAATTTATGAATTAGTTTAACCCCACATGAAAATACCACAACTCGGAATACTCAGAAAACATGTCTGCTGTAACACTCAGAAAGTAACCACTTCATTTACCCACCAATACGTCCAGGAAAAATCTACAAAAATTCATGACACTTCTAAACATATTGAAGTCACATACTGGAGAATTTCATGACCTAAATCCTCATGGTTTGAAAATGAAAAATCGTCAAATCGGACTGATTTCCAGACATCCGAATTCAGGTTTGACACACGAATTTCTAAAAATCAAAAAGTTGCCTTCCCGACCTCTAAAAATTACAAGGCTAATTTTCTCAGAAAGATCTTTCCTTGAAATTAATTTTAGACTCCAGAAACATCAAAATATACGTTCACATCATTAATTCACAGCCCATTAAAGTCGAATCAAATCTTAGGCCAGTAGCAGTTTTTATATAATACTTACATACTTAGGGTTTTATTCATCCCGTTCATTAATTCTTTACACCAAACGATTTTGGGTGAGTCCATAGCACATTTAGATCAGTTCATAATAGTTTATAACACATTAGAGTCGAATTACTCATTACAAAAAGTCTAGTCGATCCATCTTTTAGGTTTTAGGGTTTCTTAGTTTTTATGATTTCATGTGACATGTTTTCATTCTATAATTCGAATAGAACACAAATAGGTGAACAAGGATTGAACAAGGAGATACCATACCCTCGTAGAACACACGAAGAATCAAGTACGCGATACACAATCACTCACGATCTTCTCTTTTCCTCTTTGGGTCGATCGGCAGCAGAAACAAACAAGGAAGATGATACGTTTTGATTAGTTTTTGATTCACAAATTCGTGTATTTACATAGTACGATGTATATACCTTATAACAAGAACAAGATGGGGATTCCTTGGTGGTTTTATGGATCGATCACAGCAGCAAAACAAAGGGGGCGGCAGAATTTTGGTGTCTAGGGTTTTTCCTTTGATGTTCGGTATTGTTGTGGAGGAGAAATAGGGATAGGAATGTTGTAAATGAGGAATGTGCCGATTAGGGGGGGGGGGAGAGGGCCTAAAATTCGGATTTATGGGTTGGACCAAAATAATCTTGTGATTTGATTGTAATTTTCCATGTTAAACTTATGTTTTAAATTTCAAAAATGATTTAATTGTGTATAACATATATATTTCGGCTAAGGTGTGTTTTAGAGGGTCCAAGGTAACATTTTAATGTGTCATATGTAGCTTAGCATCATTTGGTTTCATAAGTTATTGGTTTACCAAGATTTGGGATCAATTTGGTGCGATAAGGACTTGTTATGTCAAAGTTTTAGATTGTAGGGGCATTTTGGTCATTTTATATGTTATAGATTTTCGGGTATTACAACTTCTTCCCCACTAACAAAAAATTGTAATACCCCGACCCGACAAGGGCAAAGATGTCAAATACGGATTCTTATCAGAACAGATATAAGCATACAACATACATAATACAATAGAATTCAATGGTTACAAAGGAAATAAGAAAATTACAGGACTTCAATGATTTCTAAGTCTAACATGAATTCTTCTAACCATCACCAATAGCTAATCCCAAGCTGCTAGTAAAATTCTTCTAAGTCCAAGGTCCTCTCTATTAATAACCAAGCTTCCAACTAAACCTGCCGCACACGAAAAGAAAACTTGCAGCTGAGCTACGAGAGCTCAGTGAACAGATATAATGGTAACAAGCAGTAAAGGTAAAGTAGTGAAGTAAATGAATGAATACCAGATGTAACAAGAATCAGGAACAGGATAATGCAGATTATACAGATATAATAGGACTAGAACTAGTTACAGTAGGTAAGTGAAAAGGAAACCGTAGCCCACCACAAACCCAATGTCAAAAATCAAATTCAGTATTAAGTCATATATCATGCTATAGGGTAGCAGTAACAGTAATGGAAAGTAAAGGTTATACAGACATAATATGATTAAAACTAGTTGCAGAAAAGTATAAAATGTAATCCGTAATCCTACCACATACCAGGTCAGATCCAACCAAGTCAAGTGTTAAGTCATATTCCAAGTTACAGGGTAACAGTAATAATAATGGTGAGTAAAGGTAATCGGGTTATAAGGTTACAAGGTGCAGGGTAACAGAAATCCTCTACGAGCCCAGAAACAGAAATCAGTAATCAGTATCATGACGCCATGCAGAGAGAAGTCCTCTCACTAATCCCAGAAATCAGAAAATATAGAGTGATCAGCTCCTAGAGTGTGAAAGACGTGTATCGCACACACCATCAGTCACCATGAATAACATAACATAACATGAACATGAACAAATCTAGGATGCATCCATACGCCCCAGGTGGCCATAATCTGCCTCTACATAAACATGAATCATAAACATAACATGCAGGGACGGGATAGGTCATCACTCTCCTACCCTAGAGTCATGCCATCGGTGCATCGACTGACATGGACATGAAACCCTCATGCCTAGTGAGTGGCTCGTAGTATCAAACTGTGGGTTAAGGTCAGGTATCATGTATCATGTGTCAGGTGTCATGCCTCAGAAATCAGTATCATGTATTGCGAATCATGTATCAGGAATCAGTATCATGTATCAGAAATCAGTATCATGTATCAGGTGTCGGGTTCAAGCATCAGGTGTCAGGTGTCAGGTATTCAGGTGTCAGGTTCAAGTATCAAGTGTTAGGTTCAAGTATTCAGGTTTATGGCAAGGTATTAAGTATTTAATTTAGTTGCATAAGTCAATTCCCATTTCAGAATATCAGAAGTTCATATCAGAGGCTCATATCAGGAAGGTCATAACAGTAGGTCAATATCATAAAGGTTCAATATCAGAAGGGTTTAATATCAGAAAGATCATATATCAGAAAGATCATCAATCAGAAAGATCATAAATCAGAAAGATCATATATCAGAAAGATCATATATCAGCAAGGTCATGTCAAACGCTCATAATATCATGAAAGAAACAATCAAGGTTCAAGGAAACATAGCAATAAATCAGGAATCAGAAAATAGGTTCAATATCAAAAGGTCCAATGTCAGAAGGGTCAAGTATCAGGGAGTCCAAAATCAGAAGGTTCATATCAATTTGTTTCAAGGTTCATAAAAGGTTCAATTTAAAGGTTTATATTAAAAGTTCCTATCATAGTTCAACAAGTAATCTCTTAAAATAGCTTTCATGAAAGTAAACCTTAAAACAGTCTTCATAAAGTAGGTCCTTTAAAGAAAGTTTTCAAAACATTTTCACATGTAATAAAGAAGAGTTTTTACATTTAGTTATAAAATCCTATGAACCTTCAAAGTATTCCAGGGTCATAAATATTCACATTACAGGGTGATGGACAGATCATATCATGTATCAAAAGAAATAAAGCCAGGTTCATGAATTAGGGAAAACATAACAAAGGCATAGATTCAAATAGGAAAGCCCCATATAAAAGGCTCAGATCATAACCAACTGATATGCATAATGAAGAACCAATCAGAGTATTAGAAGACATAACAACGGCTCAGAGAAATACTAAGATGAATCATAGATACTGAATGAAATAAGCAAGAGGACACCCTTACTGAAAAAGGGCAGAATATCTGTACCTTAGCGAGTGAATGGAAGCAAACAAATGGATGAAAACAAGGACACACTGTCACACCTCTTCAACGAATCTACATAGATGATGATTCATAATATGCTTATTAGCTAATTTAATTTCATAACGGATTTTAAATACTTGTTACTAATCACATTCTTATAGTTAGGGTTTATTAAGTAATTATAAATAGTTTTGGGATTATAGTGAAACTATCGTAAGATTAGGGTATGAAACATAAATATCATAAAGTTACATGTTTTAACAAGTTAAACCCTTTTAGTTTGAATAATGATAAGTTCCACCCTTAAGTTACACAATTAATCCTTACTTAGCCCTAATTAACTTCTTATCAGCTTTTAACCCTAAACAGACAACATTTGATCGAATTTATGAACCATATTAGAACTCAGAGATAAAATCCACAAAAATTCCCAGAGCTACCTTAATGTCTTGACAACCCACACTAATTTTCCCAGAATTTATTAATTAGTTTAACCCCACATGAAAAATACCACAACTCGGAATACTCAGAAAACATGTCTGTTGTAACACTCAGAAAGTAACCACTTCATTTACCCACCAATACCTCCAGGAAAAATCTACAAAAATTTATGACACTTATAAACATATTGAAGTCACATACTGGAGAATTTCATGACCTAAATCCTCATGGTTTGAAAATGAAAATCGTCAAAATGGACTGATTTCCAGACATCCGAATTCAGGTTTGACACACGAATTTCTAAAAATCAAAAAGTTGCCTTCCCGACCTCTAAAAATTACAAGGCTAATTTTCTCAGAAAGATCTTTATTTGAACTTAATTTAAGACTCCAGAAACATCAAAATATACGTTCACATCATTAATTCACAGCCCATTAATGTCGAATCAAATCTTAGGCCAGTAGCAGTTTTTATATAATACTTACATACTTAGGGTTTTATTCATCCCGTTCATTAATTCTTTACACCAAACGATTTTGGGTGAGTCCATAGCACATTTAGATTAGTTCATAGTAGTTTATAACACATTAGAGTCGAATTACTCATTACAAAAAGTCTAGTCGATCCATCTTTTAGGTTTTAGGGTTTCTTAGTTTTTATGATTTCATGTGACATGTTTTCATTCTATAATTCGAATAGAACACAAATAGGTGAACAAGGATTGAACAAGGAGATACCATACCCTCGTAGAACACACGAAGAATCAAGTACGCGATACACAATCACTCACGATCTTCTCTTTTCCTCTTTGGGTCGATCGGCAGCAGAAACAAACAAGGAAGATGATACGTTTTGATTAGTTTTTGATTCACAAATTCGTGTATTTACATAGTACGATGTATATACCTTATAACAAGAACAAGATGGGGATTCCTTGGTGGTTTTATGGATCGATCACAGCAGCAAAACAAAGGGGGCGGCAGAATTTTGGTGTCTAGGGTTTTTCCTTTGATGTTCCGTATTGTTGTGGAGGAGAAATAGGGATAGGAATGTTGTAAATGAGGAATGTGCCGATTAGGGGGGGGGGGGAGAGGGCCTAAAATTCGGATTTATGGGTTGGACCAAAATAATCTTGTGATTTGATTGTAATTTTCCATGTTAAACTTATGTTTTAAATTTCAAAAATGATTTAATTGTGTATAACATATATATTTCGGCTAAGGTGTGTTTTAGAGGGTCCAAGGTAACATTTTAATGTGTCATATGTAGCTTAGCGTCATTTGGTTTCATAAGTTATTGGTTTACCAAGATTCGGGATCAATTTGGTGCGATAAGGACTTGTTATGTCAAAGTTTTAGATTGTAGGGGCATTTTGGTCATTTTACATGTTATAGATTTTCGGGTATTACATTCATCATGTTTTATTTACCAATACTTTCGTTTTAATAAACACCGCTAATGAGGCACATTAGCCGTGATAATGATAATTTCAGGTCATTACCTTAACTTCATACCTACTCATATTATTCTCACTTACGTTCTTAACCTTTCACATTCTTATCCTCATCCCTTAACTCATCTCATTACTTATCTATGCGTTTAGAGCAATGCCGCTCTTGGTCACCCTTTACACTTCATTTTGCTTTAGTCTCATTCTATAACTTTTAATTTATTAGACATGTGTCAATCAGCACGTCAAGTCATCCTCACTTTTCATTACATATCACCATAATATCGTTATCATTACTACACGTTCATGCACATGCTCAATCCTCCTACCTACTCATTTTATTCTCATTTACAATCTTAACTTATCACATCTAGCCTTTAGCATTCAAACGTTTTCGTTTTAAGTTCCACCCTATATATAATATATATATATATATATATATATATATATATATATATATATATATATATATATATATATATATATATATATATATATATATATATATATATATATATATATATGTATATCAACACTCTTTATCACAACTTCATGTTCACACTTAGACCTCACGTACTTTACCTTACCATTACCCGTCTCTATACCACTTCAATATTAGTCTTTAGTCACTAAATATAATGAGACCATATGTTGGTCACATTTCGTGCTATCATTCCCTAACCTCATTCTTCAACCTTCAAGTCATTAAACACTTAATCATTATTTTGATCATATGATGAGCACCCTTTTATTTACTAACTAAACCCATACAAACTTACTCATAATCACTATAACCCATTAATTATCTTGAAACCATCATTTACCCATTTCCCCTAAATTGGGTACATAAACACTAACCCTTGAATTAATCAATTAACACTAATTAAAGGTTACTTACTTTCCATAATCATGCTAATGAGTAGCCATCTTCAACCCATCTTCATAGCACCTTCATCTTCATCATTTTCCGTATCTTTTTCCCTCACTAAAAACCGGACCTAAACACCCTCTAAATAATGGTAGACAATTCTAGAATTTCCTGGATATATCTAGCTAAATCCAAGTTTGACCCTTGGGCAAGATTGGTCCTTCTAGTCTCTTTTCTTTTACTTTGGCCACATATAACTTATGACACATTTGATCTATTGCAACTTTAGCCCCTTAAATCTATTTCCTTTCTACTTGTTCCACATAATACTTCTCATAATCTTTTAATCCACTCATTGACCATTAGTTGACTATCGGGTTTGACTGGAACGTATAATTTATCGACTGGCCAATCACGTAAAGTTCTTAGCATATTCCATCTAGGGTGGGTCCTATTCGTAACCGGGATACGGGTCTAACAATTTGAGTGTATTTGTTGACTCTGATTGGGCAAAGTGTAAAGTCACTAGAAAGTCAATGATTGGTTATTGTGTGTTTCCGGGAAAAAGTATTGTGTCCTGGAAAAGTAAGAAGCAGTCCATGCTCTCTAAGTCTTCTACTGGGGCAGAGTATAGAGCTATGAATACTGTGACATGTGAAGTCATTTGGATTCAAAAGATTTTGGCTGAATTGAATATTAAAACATCTCTCCCAGTTCCTATGCATTGTGATAACAGTTCTGCTATTCAAATAGCAGCTAATCCAGTTTTTCATGAGAAAACAAAACATTTTGAGATTGAATTGTTTTTCTTAAGAGAAAAGGTATCTGCTGGAGTGGTTAGAACTGTAAAAGTAAAATCTGCTGATAATGTAGCAGATATATTTACCGAAGGTTTAAGTGTGCTGGAACATAATAAGTTTTGTGACATGCTTGGTTTGTATGATATGTACAAAGCTGAGCTTAAGGGGGAATGTTCTAAATAAATTAATAATCTCATCATTGATATGTGGACTGTTATTGTAACAGTGGTTGAGTTCAGGGACTAACAGGTAATATTTACTTATTACTTTGTTAATATTTGGATATAGTTTGTGTTATTGTAACAGTGGTTTCATTATTATTTTGTTTATCTATGTGTGCATTTTCTCTCTCAAAGTTGAGATATAGTTTTAGTTGTAATTTCCTTCTTTCTTTTGTATTTGTTTTGAACTTAAAACCAGTTATCACATTTGAAGTGATATTCTGATGTTGTGAATAAAAGAATACGGGGAGGTTGGTTGTATAAATACATAAACTGTTTTCTTGTTGATCTTTGTATAAATTTCCACAAAATTCACGAGTATTTTTAAGTAATGTTGAAGAACGCTGTAAATGATATTGCGTATTATGAAGTGATATAAAGAACCACATATGGACAAACAAACGTAAAGTCTACATTTTTAATCATCAAACATACATTATATGAAATACAATAGTCAAAAACTCCCAAAAGAAAATAAACATCTTTAATCCTTTATTCTACAAATGCAATATACGTGTACATGTAGATGTGATCATAAATTGTGTAACACTTCTTTGTAGACCACGTTGGTGGTGGTATTAGTGAGATTTCCTTCTTCATCGCGAAAACCATCATCGATAATTTTTTGCTCCTAATGTGAGAGGCGGCTACATATACTTGGCCATGTGCAACTGGTCGTAGCAAATACATGTTAGCCTGTATTATTCTATGTACATGTATCGGGCTCAAGCCCGTCTCTAGAATTATCTATGTAAGCTTATATATTGTAACCGATCCATTAGTAAAGGACAATCAGACATTATACCATTACAAAAAGTAGTATGACGAATCACATGAACATTTTTCAATAATACATGTACATACTCAGTTTATCCACTGCTTAATAAATCTGATGTCTTGTCAAAATTTATGTTGTTTCGTACTTATGCTCATACTCAGTTTAAGTGTGAAATAAAGTCTTTTCAGTGTGATCATGGTGGTGAATTTGACAACCGTAACTTACATAAACTTTTTGCCAAAAATGGTATTCAGTTTCGGTTTTCATGTCCAAAAACCTCCTAACAAAATGGTAAGTCTGAACGGATGGTTTGTACAATCAATAATAAAATTTGGACCTTACTTTTTCAAGCGAATCTTCCACCAACATTCTGAGTGGAAGCTCTCAATATGGCCGTTCATTTACTAAACATTTTGCCTTCCACAACCATTCACAATGAAATACCTTATACCCGTTTGTTTGGCAAAAACCCAGACTATAGCCTTTTACGTGCATTTGGGTGCCTTTGTTACCCTCACTTATATCCTACTTACAAACTTGAACCACGCGCCACACCCTCAATACTTTTGGGACATGCTTCCAATCATCGTGGGTGTTGTTGCCTTGAATTAAACACAAATAACATAATTATCTCCCGCCATGTTACGTTTGATGAAACTATTTTTCCATATGGTTCTATTAAATCGACATCGGCACCCACCTACAATTTTTTGGATGACTCACCTGATATAATTCCTCCATTCATTCCATTCGCCCCAATTATGCAACCCACTGTGCTTCAACCCACACCCGAGCCAACAACCCCAATTCCTACCAGTCCCACCCCACCACTTGCTCAACCCAATACGATACACCAAGAGGCAGCCCATCACCCATCACTACCCTCATCACCATCCGCGGCCTAACAACATACACTACCTCCATCAACACCCGCAACCCCACACCCTCAAATTATTCCAGACCCTCCTTACAACCAAACCCTGTCTCGATTCATCCTATGGTCACACGATTTCGTGTCGGGACTAATCGTCTTACTAAGCGTCTCAATATGCATGTGTCTTCTATTTCACAATTACCAAAAACTTATCGTGATACGTTTAATGATCCAAATTGGCAAAATGCTATACGTGATGAATTTATTGCACTTATAAAAAATAAAACTTGGACTCTCGTGCCGTGGCCCACAAATGCTAATATTATTCGGTGTATGTGGTTGTTTCGCCATAAGTACTTAGCACATGGCACTCTTAGTCGCTACAAGGCTCGACTTGTAGCGAATGGTAGTGTGCAGTTAGAGGGCATTGATGTTGATGAGACCTTTAGTCCAGTTGTCAAACCAGGCACTATTCGGATAGTTCTTAGTTTGGCTACTTCTCGGCATTGGCCTGTTCATCAGCTTGATGTCAAGAATGCCTTTCTACACGGGGATTTATCTGAGATTGTTTATATGCATCAACCTCCAGGGTTTCGGGATTCTGAGCATCTCGACTATGTTTTTTTATTACAGAGGTCTCTTTATGGGCTCAAGCAGGCCCCTCGAGCTTGGTTTCAGCGTTTTGCAGCTTATATTACTCGATTTGGGTTTGCTTATAGTCGATGTGACTATTCATTATTTATTTATCGACATGAGACTGACACTGCTTATTTATTGTTGTATGTTGATGATATTGTTCTCACTGCTTCTTCTGAGCCTTTGTTACAGCGGGTTATTGCTTCATTACATCAGGAGTTTTCTATGACAGGTCTTGGTTCGCTTAATTACTTTCTAGGTATTTCTGTTACACGAGATTCTTCAGGGATGTTTTTATCTCAGCATAAGTATGCTGCTGAGATTATTGAACGGGCTCATATGGTTAATTGTAACCCCAATCGAAGTCCTGTTGATACTGAGTCTAAACTAGGTGATGATGGTGATCCGGTTTCTGATCCAAGATTATATAGGAGTCTTGCAGGTTCTCTTCAGTATCTTACTTTTACTCACCCAGATATTTCTTACGCTGTGCAGCAGGTTGTCTATATATGCATGATCCGAGAGAGCCTCATTTCTCAGCTCTTTGTAGATGTGATCATAAATTGTGTAACACTTCTTTGTAGACCACGTTGGTGGTGGTATTAGTGAGATTTCCTTCTTCATCGCGAAAACCATCATCGATAATTTTTTGCTCCTAATGTGAGAGGCGGCTACATATACTTGGCCATGTGCAACTAGTCGTAACAAATACATGTTAGCCTTTATTATTCTATGTACATGTATCGGGCTCAAGCCCGTCTCTAGAATTATCTATGTAAGCTTATATATTGTAACCGATCCATTCGTGAAGGACAATCAGACATTATACCATTACAAAAAGTAGTATGACGAATCACGTGAACATTTTTCAATAATACATGTACATACTCAGTTTATCCACTGCTTAATAAATCTGATGTCTTGTCTAAATTTGTGTTGTTTCGTCCTTATGTTCATACTCAGTTTAAGTGTGAAATAAAGTCTTTTCAGTGTGATCATCGTGGTGAATTTGACAACCGTAACTTACATAAACTTTTTTCCAAAAATGGTATTCAGTTTCGGTTTTCATGTCCAAAAACCTCCCAACAAAATGGTAAGTCTGAACGGATGGTTCGTACAATCAATAAAAAAATTCGGACCTTACTTCTTCAAGCGAATCTTAAACCAACATTCTGGGTGGAAGCTCTCAATATGGCCGTTCATTTACTAAACATTTTGCCTTCCACAACCATTCACAATGAAATACCTTATACCCGTTTGTTTGGCAAAAACCCAGACTATAGCCTTTTACGTGCATTTGGGTGCCTTTGTTACCCTCACTTATATCCTACTCATAAACTTGAACCACGCGCCACACCCTCAATACTTTTGGGACATGCTTCCAATCATCGTGGGTGTTGTTGCCTTGAATTAAATACAAATAACATAATTATTTGCCGCCATGTTACGTTTGATGAAACTATTTTTCCATATGGTTCTATTAAACCGACATCGGCACCCACCTACAATGTTTTGGATGACTCACCCGATATAATTCCTCCATTTATTCCATCCGCCCCAATTATGCAACCCACTGTGCTTCAACCCACACCCGAGCCAACAACCCCAATTCCTACCAGTCCCACCCCACCACTTGCTCAACCCAATATGATACACCAAGAGGCAGCCCATCACCCATCACTACCCTCATCACCATCCGTGGCCTAACAACATACACTACCTCCATCACCACCCGCAACCCAACACCCTCAAATTATTCCAGACCCTTCTCACAACCAAACCCTGTCTCGATTCATCCTATGGTCACACGATTTCATGTCGGGACTAATCGTCCTACTAAGTGTCTCAATATGCATGTGTCTTCTGTTTCACAATTACCAAAAACTTATCGTAATACGTTTAATGATCCAAATTGGCAAAATGATATACGTGATGAATTTATTGCACTTATTAAAAATAAAACTTGGACTCTCGTGCTGCGGCCCACAAATGCTAATATTATTCGTTGTATGTGGTTGTTTCGCCATAAGTACTTAGCACATGGCACTCTTAGTCGCTACAAGGCTCGACTTGTAGCGAATGGTAGTGCGCAGTTAGAGGGCATTGATGTTTATGAGACCTTTAGTCCGGTTGTCAAACCAGGCACTATTCAGATAGTTCTTAGTTTGGCTACTTCTCGGCATTGGCCTGTTCATCAGCTTGATGTCAAGAATGCCTTTCTACACGGGGATTTATCTGAGATTGTTTATATGCATCAACCTCCAGGGTTTCGGGATTCTGAGCATCTCGACTATGTTTGTTTATTACAGAGGTCTCTTTATGGGCTCAAGCAGGCCCCTCGAGCTTGGTTCCAGCGTTTTGCAGCTTATATTACTCGAGTTGGGTTTGCTCATAGTCGATGTGACTATTCATTATTTATTTATCGACATGAGACTGACACTGCTTATTTATTGTTGTATGTTGATGATATTGTTCTCACTTCTTCTTCTGAGCCTTTGTTACAACGGGTTATTGCTTCATTACATCAGGAGTTTTCTATGACAGATCTTGGTTCACTTAATTACTTTCTAGGTATTTCTGTTACACGAGATTCTTCAGGGATGTTTTTATCTCAGCGTAAGTATGCTGCTGAGATTATTGAACGGGCTCATATGGTTAATTGTAACCCCAATCGGACTCCTGTTGATACTGAGTCTAAAGTAGGTGATGATAGTGATCCTGTTTCTGATCCGAAATTATATAGGAGTCTTGCGGGTTCTCTTCAGTATCTTACTTTCACTCACCCAGATATTTCTTATGCTGTGCAGCAGGTTGTCTATATATGCATGATCCTAGAGAGCCTCATTTCTCAGCTCTTAAGCGGATTTTGTGGTATGTTCGGGGCTCTTTAGACTATGGGCTACAGATGTTTTCATCTTCTACTACTTCATTGGTTGCGTATTCGGATGCGAATTGGGCTGGTTGCCCTACTACTCGAAGATCGACTTCGGGATATTGTGTGTTTCTTGGCAACAACTTACTCTCTTGGTCCTCTAAGGGTCAACCAACGCTTTCTCTTTCTAGTGCAGAGGCTGAGTATCGGGGTGTTGCCAATGCTGTTGCCGAGACCTGTTGGCTGACGAATTTACTACGTGAACTGCATACACCTTTGTCTTCCGCTACGCTTGTCTAATGTGATAATGTCAGCGCTGTTTATTTATCTTGCAACCCGGTTCAGCATCAGCGTACGAAGCACATTGAGATTGATATACATTTTGTTCGAGATTTGGTTGCTGCTGGTCAGGTTCGGGTACTTCATGTCCCTTCTCATTATCAGTTTGCGGACATTTTCACTAAAGGATTTCTTTCGGCTCTGTTTGATGAGTTTCGCTCCAGTTTGAGCGTCTGGTGTCCTCCCGATCCAACTGCGGGGGAGTGTTAGCCTGTATTATTCTATGTACATGTATCGGGCTCAAGCCCGTCTCTAGAATTATCTATGTATGCATATATTGTAACCGATCCATTAGTGAAGGACAATCAGACATTATACCATTACAATACAACCGACTTGCCCAAGTGATTGTCCCTGACTTTTTTTTTATTGTCATCGCGAAAGAGTCGGACACGGAGAACTGCTTCCTTACAATTTTTAACGGAAAACGTTTATCAGAAGGTAATATTTTCATTCGTGTGATAAGCTCTCGCTTACCAAAATGGCTTCCGTTGATTATAGTGGCGTCGATGCAACTTTTCATCAACCGATCCACATGAAGTCGTGTTCCATTGCACAAACCATTGGATTGATCAATGTTTCGTAACAACATGATCGGAACACCCACTTTCAATTTAAGTTCGTGGTTGGGTAATGCATTCCGCAGTAAGAGTGGCTAGTTTGACACATAATAAGATGGCGAAATCAGGTAATGTAACTAAAATTTAGTCAATGTTTTAACTTTTAGTTGGTTGAAAAAGCAAAAAAAAAAAAAAAAAGAAAAAAAAGGATAAAATAAATCGTTTAATTGGGTTAAGATGCGTCAAACTGTAATAGAAAATTTTCAAAAACACATCCTCAGCTGACTTAGTAATATGAAAAATGATAGTATTTTGTTATGGTTATTCTTAAGGATATGCTCATATGCATAAGTTATTCGTAAAACTATGGCTTAATCCGACACAACCCAATTCAACTCGTCTATTTTAAAACCTCTATTGAAATCCACAACTCGTCCATTTAGCCAAAAATCTATGTTAATGAACATATAAACTATATTGATCAACCCTTGTACGAAATCGAAGAAACAAAATTGGTCAATCTTTATGAGAAGAGAAAATAGTAGAAGCAAAATCGGATATAGATCAAACAAACTTTTGAATTGCAATATGAAGATGAAGGGATTTGTTTAAAGTCATCTTAAGAACGTTTTGATTATTTCAATCAAACAAGAGAGTGATTGCTTAAAATAAGTTGAAATCGTTATTAATTTGTAGTTGTTTCCATAGATCAAACAATCAAAACTTCAACACATACCCGGAATTAAAACGTTGTCAATGTTTGCATAAAATAAATGAAGATTTGACATTATGAGTTTCCAAAAATACGAGGCATCTAAATGGAGCGTTTGAATATTGATTGCATGATATTTATTAGAGCACAGGGTGTGGTAACCCTATGTTAAACTTTGGCTATATTTGACGCAGAGCTTTTTGAGGTGATGAGCGGTGAGCAATGAACTTTTTGATTTTTATTGTTCATTTGGCAAAGGAGTGGTGAGCTTTGCGATTTTTTAGGAATGCTCATTTTTCCAATGCTTCTTTAAGAAGCTGTGAGCAGTAGGCTGTGAGCTGTGGCTACTGCTCATAGCTACTGCTCACCGCTCACTGCTCACAGCTCACTGCTACTTTTACCAAACACCCTTTAACAAACTGCCACATCAGCTTTAACCTTGTCACCTTTAACTAAAAAAAACACCCCTTATCATAACTCACCTTTAACTCAACTATTTTCAAATTCAATCCCTAAACTAAAATTAATACTTCATTTAATGACTAACATAACAATTAAAACACGAATTACATTAATCAATAAATTTAAACACAAATAATATTAAACATTAAAGTGAAAACACAAAATACATAGTACGATTAATAGAAACTACGATACGGTAATGAAACTAAAACTACAAATTAAGAAAAGGAATCATCTGAAAGATAACCCTCCTCACTCGAAGAGGACCTAAACTCGCCATCATAATACTTTCCTTCCATAATATCAAACAAGTTCTCCCTAAGATGCTCTGCACCCCTGGCTTCCTGCTCCATACGAGCAGCTTCCTCTTGTAGTTCGCGGAGTTCTGTTTCTCTCCTGACTTCCTCATCATGCTCAAGAAGTTGGAGTTCGTCCTCAGTTAGTCCAAAGGGATTTGGTTGTTGTTCCACAACCGGTGGATTTGGTTGGTGTTCCACAACCGGTTCATTTTTCGGTGTGAACACCGGAAAGATATCTTCCGGTGGTGTGTTCACCGGTTCATTTTGGAAATTGCTGAGGAAAGTCGTGTTCATTTGGGAATTTTTGGGAGAAGTCACGGTGAGTTGGGAATTGTTGGGAGAAGTCATGGTGAGTTGGGAATTGTTGGGAGAAATCTTTGCCAGACATTGTTGAGAATATGTGTGCGAATTGTGTGTGAATTTGGTTATCCCGCTTAAGAACCAAGGGGGTGTTTTCAATTTTTTATTTTATTTATTTATTTCTTTATTTTTTTAACAAACACAAAAAACATAGAGGGGGTAAAAATGATTTTTTTTAAACCCACCCTTAACGTTGCGTTAAAGGGTTAACGCAGGGGCGTTAACGCACCTTTAACGCAACCCTCTGGTGTGGTTAACGCACCTTAACACACCAAAAGTTAAGGTTTAACGCATGGGAACGTTAACCACACCGAGTGCTCTTAGGGACTTTGAACCGAATTTTTTTAGCGACAAAGTTTAAAAGATTGCATTTCAAATATTAGATTAAGTCTGACTTTTAAAATTATCTTCAAACAATTTAATTTCAAAAGTCTGTAGTCTGTACACGTGGCAAGCTCTTGTTAAAAGTTATTTTTGGAAAATATTAAGTAGATGGCTGAAAGAAGTGACTTTTATTAGTTTTAACTAGCCTTAAAGGCCCGCCCGATCGGCGGCTAGCTTTAAGAATTGTTAAAAAAATAAAATTAGTAAAATGGTTAATAGAAATAACGTTAGATGATATAATATTAAATACCTAAAATATAATTTTTAAAACATCCGCAAGGAAATAAAATAATTAAGTGAAAAACAATGTTTCCCTAAGTTTCCATAAGCTAAGGCCTATCCTTAGATGGGAGCACAAAATTAAGCTCAAACATTTCTTTTGACAAGTATCCACCTTCACGAAAACCGAAAAGCTTTTGCAACGATCTCTCCGCTTTCTTGAACATGTGCAGAGTCATGGGGATTGGTCCACAGTTTGTTTATGAATTGAATCCTATGATGCTTTCCTCAAGAGGAACGTCCCATTTCCTATTTAACAATTTTCTCTCTTCTGTTGTTAAACATGTTGTTAGTCTCTTTGCTAGAAACTTCAAGCTTCAGTGATCGAAGGCTGCACAACAAACAGATGTAATGTTAACATTCATTTTGGTTAGCTTCACTAAGTTTTTTTTTTAATTTTTTATAAATTAGTTACTGACACTTGTGCCAACATAGGGAATGGGTTATCCAAAAAAAAAAAAAAAAAAGGTGGATAGGAACAGGTAACATTACACTTACTGGAATATGTAGAGATATGTGTTATAACTAATAAAGTTGGTTAATAAAAACGTGTCTGACCTAACATGTTACTACTCGTACTAATAGAATATCTTTTTACCAACACACCCACATCTTACCACCTAAACATTGACTAAAATTATTTAGAAGACTATGATTTATAAAAACACTTTTAGTGCCTTTTAATCCATTGCCTTTTTAGTCAATTTCGACTGTATTGATACATTAGACATATAACACATTTATTACTGAGAATAAGAAATTCATTAGAGGAGAAGCTAACCTTGATGAAACAGAAATTGTAGGCTTATCATCACGACTTGGTGTTGCATATCCAATTTCAACCAAATGTTGTTGAAGCCGGTTAAGCCACCTAAGTCAGCTTCCATGTAAATTTCATTAGCAGGGTCTCCTTTAAATAGCATATAGAACTGAGTTCCATGGATAATCCACAAAGCATGGAGATCTTATAAAGTTAGGCTTGTTGATTGCATTCCTTGCAGTCAAAGGGCCAGACTTTTTCTGCTGACTATTTTTTTCCGCCTCATTGTTACTGTTTGGTAGTGACATCATCATCTTGTCAACAAATTTTAGGACGTTTTCCAGCTGCTCTTCAAGGTTTGCGATGTTTCTTCTTTGAGAGTGGAGTCGGGTTATCCCTTATTTTAGATTTGCACTAACACAATTATTAATAGAGACCATATTTTCCAGCAATATCCACAAGATAAACCTAAGTACAAAAAAAAAAAAAAAAAAAAAAACATAGATCAGGTAAATGTACACACTATGTTACATAGTTCCAAACACTCTTAGATCACAATAGAATATTAATAGGAGAATATCCAGTACATAATGTAGTAGAAATGAAGCCCTAATCAGTAAGACACACAAATATGAAAAGAGTTCTCGTTGAGATAGTCACATGATATAAACCCATGTATTAAGAAAAAATTGTAGCTCTCCAAATGTATATACATGACACTTTTAAAGCAAACATAACCCAGCCATTCATAAATATATATAGGTAGTGTCATATAGCAGATCATACAACTAAAATATTTTCATTGCATTCGACAAATATAAAAAGTTTATCTAATGTTTTATTGGGAAAGGGAAACCAACTCAAGAGTTCAAAGTCCAAAAAAAAAAAAAAAAAAAACTCATACTTTAGCTTCAACAATAAAAGTGTGATTAAGGCAGTGTTGTTTTGCCTTTTCAAGTTGAGTATGATAATTTGTGATATCTCACATACTTTATACTCTGGGATCTTTTTCACACCTATTACCTGAGTCCAAAGGTACAACCAATTCGAGCTCTACAACCAATTCGAGCTCTACCTAATACAATGTAATTAGATTTTATCTCAGGCACAAACATGCTTTAAAGAAGGATGAGCAAAGAAGTATACTTACAGCATTTTCTTCACGTGCCGGTGTTGATCCATGTAGCATTTTTAATGTATCCTCCTTTTCATATTCCATATCATCATCTGATTCTGAGCCTTAATCCTTATCACAAGTCCAACCTTCATCGTGTTCAGCTTCACCATCATCCTTAAAATATATAGCTTAGTCATTAGTCAAATAAATAAAAATTTATAGCATATACATCATGAAATAATTATAAAAGGTAGCACAAGTTAATACCTTGCATACACCAAATAGCAAAGCCATTGTGAACTGTGACCAATTGAAGCGTAATCTCCAGGAAGTTAAGCCGCAGTTTGTTCACCACATAATGGAGCAAACTGACCAAGATGTGTGTACCTAAAGTTAATCAAAAACCAATTTATTGAAAATAGTTACTATCAATGTTCGTTTTCTTAAATATTAAAAACAGTTACTAATGTTTTTGTACCTAAATGGTTTAAAACGGTGTCGGCCAATATCTCTAAATCTTTATAGGCCATATATAAACAATTTAACATCAGACTTCAAACAATAAAAAAGAAAATGAATCCATACACACAAAAACATGTAAAAAAAAAAAAAAAAAAAAAAAAAAAAAAAAAAAAAAAAAAAAAAAAAAAAAAAAAAAAACTTCATTAATCTAATTTCAGACATTTTCACAAACACTTATTGGTCACTATCCCAAAACAAACATATTCATACATAAAACATCATCTTTACACCAATAAAGTCGACAAAACCAATCAAATCACAAGCACAAAACGGATTGAAAACCTTATTCAATCAATAAAAACTGTTAACTAATTTTTAGGGTTTCTTATATCAAAACAATCGAAAAAATTATTATTCTTTATTAAAAGATTAACTTTCAATCAAGAAAACAACCACATACATACCTGCACCATGTCTGTAAAGACAACCGAAACGAAACCCCTTTGTTGCTGGAAAAATTGAAATGTTACACAACCAAAAAAAGAAGAAGAAGCATAGAATCACAACGCAAATCAAAGCTAAATAATAATAGCTTTAAGTTTAAGAGATACATACCTATGTTATTCTTCATTTTTCCTGCCACCGTCAACAGGGTTCTGGTTATTAGTCTATTGTATTTGGGGATTCTATGACTTGGAGATGAATAATGATTTTGATTAAAGGTTAATTTGAACGGCGATTGGTTTCGATTCTCGTTTAGGGTTTAGAAAGGGGATCTAGAGAGAGGGTTGTGTGTGTTTTTTTAGATGCGTTTTGTCAAATCAAAAAAATAAGAGTAATGCCGCCCAATTTTGTTGCAGTTAATGCTTAGAAAACTAAAATGCATGGTAGACCGTCGGATTGGTTTTATTTTACAGGTGTCGAGTTTTAAGGTATTTTGAGGAGAGATGATATTTTCAAAACCCTGTTTTATTAATATAGTAGATAGATTTTTAGGCTTCCGGATTTTAAAAGCTTCTGATTTAAAAAACATATATAAAAGTTATAAAACCTTGCCATTCTTAGAACTCATATATAAATTATTTTATTTTTGCGGCAATGTATGCCTCATAAGTTCAATGTTTATTTAAAAGTAAACCTCCAGCAGGTGTATCATATATGTATGAGAATGAATGTTGCCAATATGACGTGCACGTGTGTGTGATTTAAAAAATAGATACAAATATAAGCAAGCAAATTAGATCACAAAAGCATAAGTGGACAGAGGCATATATATACGATCATAAAAGCATAAAAAATAGACATAATAGCATAAAAAAATAGACATATTTGCATAAAATCACTTAAAAGCATAGAGGGCAAAATATAAAATACATAAATAAATAAAATATATAGAACGCAAAAGAGTAAGTGTACATAGTATCCACAATATGATACGACATACGAATAAAAGCATATGAGAAAAGGGGACATATATAGCGTAAACGCATATAAGCATACAGAACGTTTATATAAAAACGAGAAAACAAATACTTTATAAATGAAAAGGCCTCATGTCCGAACTTTGCTTTAGGTTTCCGGCTGGCTCGAGACACCCTGATCCAAAGTAATAAAATACTTGCAATCTAATCCAAAACATTTTGGACATTGATACCATCGTACGAATTTAAACATTAATTACGTACTGTTATATTGTTCTTCCATACAATGTTTTCTTGTTTAAACTGTTGTCATGTATATAATCTTTGGCCTTCAAAAAACCTAAAAAAACATAATCACAGATTGACAGCTGTAATAGCTCGACTCTACTTGAAATGAACCGAACTCTATCTCTTTATCACACAACACACGACAAGACTAGATGACACTCACAAACACATATTAAGAACAAGAAGAGTGGTGTGGATCGTATGGGAAATTGGTGGTCGAATGTATATTACTTTGGAAAGAAATAATACAAAGACAAAGATGAAACACACACACACTCTCTTACAATATTATGAGGCACACTTGAATAATAGAGAGTGTGTGTGTTATATATGTCGACACAGCCACATCAATGGGTTTGATGGGCTTTTCTTTGGACTTGATGTGGGCTAGTATATGTATTACACATATACATTTAAACTACAAACAATAATAATACTACTATCCCACATTTTAAACTAAACATTATACATGACACTTTAGTTCTAAATGACAAATGACCATCACTTCTCAATTAACATAAATTAATTGCTAACAATCTCCCCCTAAGGGATGGTCATTTCAATAATGCTCCTGTGATTGGTCTTTTGTCTTCAATGTCTTGAACTTTGTGTGTCGATGTATAATAGTCTTCATTCAATGTTCCTTCATGCACTGTGATCTTCAAAGAATCGTCTTTTGGTTGTTCTTGCCTTGATCTACTTCTTCTGTCCAGATGCGTCGTCGTTATAGATGATGATGGTGGATGGACTTTCGTAGGTACCTGCATAAGACAGTTAGCAATAAATCGTCCAGCGCTTATAGGTTTAGATTTCGAGATCGTTATCAGCATAGTGTGAAAACTTTCTCTTAATCTTTACCAAGGCCGTTGAGAGCCTCTGAAGTATACCGAAGTATCACTTCAAGACTGTAGACCGTTTGAAGCGAGTAACCATCATGACGTAAGGAAAGATCTTTTAGATCTCATTAAGACTCATACAACTTGTATCCTTTTAGATGAACACAAGTGTATTGCATTGGAAGTGTTCCTAAGAGATCTTTGATGAATCTCATGTCTCTAGACTCAATAATGTGCGTTTTGGTTTTAGTCATCGGATGCATGGAGCAGAGTGCCACCTTTTCAATATCAACACATCTCGAAGTGAGAGGTCGATAGATTATGTAGTGTTCTCCGTGAGAAATGAAACAAATATCTTTTAAGAGATATCTGAGTGGATAGGAGGGGTGGTGCAATGCGTCACTGGGTCCATGACGTCTTGTCTTCAATATCAGTATCACCTTAGTGAGTGCCGATAGCAGATGTATTGACCCGGTTTCTGACCTAAGTTTTCATGGAGGGCTATTTCTTTTCACCCTTTCATTAAACTTTTCTTTTTCATTCTTCAACCCCTTCTTTCTCCTTTCTCATTTACTCCTTTTTCCAATCTTACCTAAGGACTTCTAATTCTAAGCTGTTGGAATTGTCCTTGGGTAGATCCTCCGGTTCTGGCGGATCATTGGACATAACCTAATCATAATCACCTTATTACTCCATGATTATCCTAGATTAGATCACTTGCCATAAACCTTTTTGTGAAAATCTCTCAAAGTGTTCATGAATAAACACATTTAGTTAACACATTGAGAGTTTTGCATTTTTGAAATACTCTCCCTTTCACATGTGCTCATGCATTTTTAGTATAAATTTGCACATGTTGGGTAGAGTTCGCACATTTTGAAATAATTAAATTTCAGTGAACATGACCTTCACAAGACACGCTTACATCACTAGTTAGACTAGCTTGAAGTTATTACCCGTCCCGGTCATATTCAAAGATCATCTCTCGAATTGGTACATTCTACTCAGACAAGTCCTTTGCGAGACACGCTTACATCACTGGAAAACCAGCTTGAAATTATTACCCGTCCAGGACATGTCTTTTCGATAACGGACATTTAGTTTTGTCAATTCGAGGGTTGTTCTGATTCTTTTTGAAGAGGTCGTTTTGAGATTCAAACCACAAAACTTCTTTTTGATCACATTTTAATCACGTCCTCTCCCCCTTATATCTAATAAACACTTAATCTCCCCCTAAAAAATAGCATGAAGTGGTATTTTTGAAAACAGTTGATTAAAATGAAACTTTTTGAGGAGAGACGGACTGATTTTAGCATGAAAACGGAACATTTTTCTTTTTATACTCCCCCTTAAACAAAGCATATAATTAAACGTTTTTGTTTATAAGCATTTAAGGGTCTTAGAGGGAGTTATTGTGAGCACAAAATTTATAGAAAGACTTTGAAAAATCTTTTTTGAAACAATTTTGATTAAATGCTCACGTTTTTTTTAGCTTTTTGCCATTAATATTACGAGTCCTGATCAGAAATAATCAGAAGTCATCAATGTAGCCTTTATTTGAAATCTTTTCGAGTTGGAGTACTCGAGCCACAGTAAAAGATTTCACAATAAAGCACGGGTCTCGTACTGATATATACGAAAGCCTTAACGAAGAAAATTTTGAGAAACGACATGTTTTGGAAATTTTTTAAATGAACTCCCGCTCAAGCATCTGTACATGCCCGTATCATTGTTGAATGACATTTCTAGATACGTACAGAATATCGATTATACGAGAGACGTGTCGTGAGAAGAATATTTTTGGTTTTTATGTTTTATATTTTTTATGTCTTTTTGAAGTTTTCTATTTTTATATTTTGTTTTTTGAAAAATATTTAATTGCGAAGCTTCATAAGATAATTCACAAAGATTCGAGAAGACTTTCTAACTCTTCGGGAGTTAGGCTTCACATTCCAATTCGATGAACTAAGTTTTCAAACCGCTCTTTTGGGAGGGCTTAAGTAAATAGATCAGCGAGTTGGTATTCAGTCTTCACGAAAAATAATTCAACAGTACCCTCTTCAACGTGTTCCTTTATGAAGTGGTAGCGGACTCTAATATGCTTGGTCTTGGAGTGTTGCACCGGATTGCACGAGATGGCTATGGCACTTTTGAGTCGCAATACAAAGGTATGCGGTCGAAAGAGAAACCATAATCTGTGAGTTGTGTCCTCATCCATAGAAATTGGGCACAACACGCAGATAGAGACACATACTCGACTTCTGCTGTTGATAGAGTAGTGCAGTCTTGTTTCCTTGATGACCAGCCTACTAGCTTTTCTCCCAAAAATTGTGCTCCGCCTGATGTACTCTTTGCTGTAACTTGGCAACCGGCATGGTCTGCATCTGAAAATGCTATCAATGTAAACTCCGAATCCTTCGGATACCAAAGTCCCATGTTAATGGTTCTTCGTAGGTACCGAAAGATCTGTTTAACCTCTTGGAGGTGAAGTTCGGTAGGCCTTACCTGAAACCATGCAAGTAAGCAAACAGCAAAATGTATATCTGGTCGACTAGCAGTTAAGTACATGAGAGACCCAACCATGCTCCGATATTTCTTCGGATCCATGGGTTTCCCATATAAATCAGCGCCTATTTTGGGTGAAGTGACCATTGGTGTTCCAACAGAGTCACAAGTTTCCATTCCATGTTTTTTCAAAATCTCAATTGTATATTTAGCCTGATTAAGAAAAATACCACGTGGGGATTGATGAATTTGTAAGCCTAAAAAGAATTTTAGTTCACCCATCATGGACATTTCGAATTTGCTTTTCATGAGATTTTCAAAATGTTTTGAATGTTGCGGATTAGTGGACCCAAATATTATGTCGTCCACATAAATCTGAACAATCAAAATGTCATTTTTGTATTTTCTTGTAAACAAGGTCGGATCAATTGTTCCTTTGGTGAAATTATTTGACAACAAGAAAGATGATAACTCGTCATACCACGCCCTTGGGCCTTGTTTCAAACCATAAATAGCTTTCTTTAACTTGTAGACATGGTCTGGATGATCTTTGTCGACGAAACCGTCTGACTGACTCACGTACACTTCTTCTTTCAGAGTTCCATTCAAGAAAGCTTTCTTGATGTCCATCTGATAAACTGTGATGTTCTTGTGAGCTGCATAAGCTAAGAAAATCCTGACTGCCTCAAGCCTTGCTACTGGCGCGAATGACTCTTCAAAATCTATCCCCTCTTCCTGTCTGTATCCCTTTGCCACTAGACGAGCTTTGTTGCGAATTACAGTCATCTCTTCATCCTTTTTGTTTTTCCATAACCACTTAAGATCAATGACTAGTTTGTCAATTGGTCTTGGAACTAAATCCCAAGTGTCATGGATTTGAAATTGAAGAAGTTCTTCCTGCATCGCTTCAATCCAGGCATTATCTGCCATTGCTTCCCGAATGTTCTTAGGTTCTATGAGACTGACTGAGCAGACATAGATGCACATGTCGCAATCGGTGTTTAGTTGTTTTCTCATCTAAATTGGTCTTGAGGGTTCACCAATAACCTATTCTATCGGATGGTCTTTTGTCCACTGTAATGTTGAAGGGTACCTTGGAATGAACGAATGCGTGTTAGACGGTTCATGTAATCTGGAAGATGATTCAGCAGAGTCCGTTCCAAACGGGTTTTCGAATGGTTCTTTGTCTAACACCGCATGATTTTGTTCTTGCTCATCAATTCTTGGTAGAACAATCTCAATTTCTGGAGTTGCGGGAGTAGATGTTGATGATGTGGAGGGAGTTGGTGCGTCAGCTTCGAATGTTGTGGATGCATCTGGATTTGGTGGAGGTGGTGGTGGTTGTTGATGTTGAGTGGGTGCAGCGGAACGTTGGTTAGATGCATTTTTCGAAGCGCCACCATAGTATTCATCATACATAAACTCGAAGAAATTATCCAGTTCCTGATTTGTGGGTTGTTCGTTATGAATTGATTGAGCTCCTTGAGGTGCGAGTCCCGAACTGATATGTCCGGAAGTCATTGGGTTAAGCGCGGGTTCTAGAGTGAGTCTCTCAGAAGCCATTTGTGAAATTTCATCAAACTTCACATTCATCGTCTCCATGATCTTTTTCGTTCTCCTGTTATACACCCTGAATGCCCTCGAGTTTTCTGAATAACCAATGAAGATTCCAATATCGCCCTTAGCTTTCAACTTCCCCAGATCTTCTCTGTCATTTGTTGGATAACACAAAGCACCAAATACATGTAGGTAAGAGATAACGGGTTTTCGGTTGTTGACAAGTTCATATGGGGTTTTATTGAATCTTGGATGGATTAGGGATCGGTTTTGAGTAAAACAAGCAGTGGAGACAGCATCAGCCCATAAGAATAACGGTGCACTGGAATAAATTAGCATTGTGCGAGCAGCTTCCACAAGAGTTCTATTTCTTCTTTCAACTACCCCATATGGCTGTGGAGTTCTAACAGCTGATGTCTGGTGAGTAAGACCAGATTCTTCAAAATATGTTCTTAACTCCTGATTTGTGAATTCTGTGCCATTATCAGTTCTTACAATCCTAACTGGAGCTTGAAGTAGAACTTGAATACGCTTCAGAAAGGTGATGATGGTGCCTGGTGCTTCGTCTTTTGACCTCAAAAACTTTACCCATGTA
>CP139505.1:118035002-118120638 GCA_021014915.2 Artemisia tridentata subsp. tridentata | reverse complement strand
ATGCTTGTTTCAACAAGTGAAATCATCTATCAGCATGCCTTTGCAAGTGATGAACAAACGTGGTAAACTGAAATTGAAACTTTTCTTCGTTTGACCTAGATAGAACTTTCTCCTTTAGTTCTGATCTTGTCATTTTCAACCTTCATGACATCATCTTGTATGCTCTTGTCTTTTCCTCTCTTACATTGGGTTTTTCTTCCTTTCTTGGGCTTTTATTTCCTCCCCTGAAGCAAATAAAATTTTATCCTCCCCTGTTTGGAAGATCTCTCACTATGTACCAAAATATTTCTTTTTCCATTATCTGATCTACCAATGAGAACTTGTTATTAGACAATATTGTACATGAAGCCATCAATTCCTTAAGAGTTTAAGTTACTGCCCTCATCACTTCTAGGTGTGTTAACTTCTATGAGAGGTGATTCATTGGAAATTTGATTCATGGTCCATCAATGGATGATTTTTGTGAATCCTTTGAAAATCCTTGTTTAAGAAATTATTTGACTTAGCAGTATGTTCATGATTTTAGAATTGAAAAATCATACTGATTTCAACCATTTTGAAGGGATTAAGTGTATAATAGACACTTAATCAAATTTTTGGTTTAATGCAACCTCTGGTTGTGTGAGAACCAATGTTTTCAGTTATCTTAATAACTGCCTGTGTAAAGATAAACTCATTCAAAGAGTTTTCCTGACAGGGTTTCCAGCTCATAGTAATTGTTACCTCTAACACAAGTGTTATATGCACTTTTACTAGCTGTTCTTTTTATCAGATGTCCTTAGACTTGCTCATTATACTTAAAAGTACAAAATGATAGAAAGTGAGTTAAGTCAGTTACTATCTGACCAACTAAGTCATCAATTCAATGTGAAATTCATACTTAGGTTTCAAGAAAGAAGTTTTAATGAGTTTTAAATTCCCAAACTCAGTCCATCATAAACCTGTTATGAAAGCAACTGGAATCACTTTTCTTTTGTTTCCATTTCACTTGAAATTTCCTTATTGCTCAAATTTCATACCTGAAATTGTTAGTCCAAAACCAAGAAACAAAATGCATAGCATTTGTCTTATAGCAGTATCAATATATGACCAACAGTATGAACTGTTTAAACAAAATATGAACTAACAGTACAAACTGTTCTATTGAACAGTCTCAATTTACAAAGATATCAGTACAACCTTAACTTATATAAAAACCACATAGATTAGAAATTTTAAGGATTAAGCATTCCAATACTTGATACTAATTACTGAAACCTTCCAACATCAAAAGCTTTTGTTAGTAGATCTGCAAAGTTAAATTCTGAAGCAATTTTAAGAACTTGAGTTAATCTTTTCTCATTGCAATCTCTAATAAAATGATGTCTAATTTCAATGTTTTTTTGTTTTAAATTTTTCCCACTGGTTTTTTTTAATAATAAAAATTTGCACTACTATTATCAATATGAATAACATTTTTAAAAGAAATTGTACCCAAAAGTAAAGGATTGGGTTTTGAAGCCATAAAACCCCTTGACCACAGCAACTTGCACACTAAAATATTCACTTCAGTTGTTGAATTAGCCACCATTGTTTGCTTCTTACACTGCCATGAGACAAGTCTACACCCAAGGAATTGAAAATCCTAAAGTTGTTTGGATTTTCCCTATCCAAGCTAGCACCACCCCATTTCATTTCCCCCCAAAAACCCCTACCAAGGGGTTTCCAAAAGGTTTGTTTCCCCCTTTGAATACCAAAGACCCAACCTAGGTTGACCCTTGAGATATCTAAAAATTCTCTTGACGTAGTTAAATGAAAAACCCCGGGAGTAACTTAAAATTTTTAAACAAGCACAAAAAAAAAGAACATGATGTCAGGCCCAAAGATGATGTAAGATACATAAAGGGAGTCAAATCATAGACCTGTATGTGTTTTACTTCTACTTTTTTCCCCAAACTAAGTCTTTAAAAGAGGCTTCTCAGAGCCTTTGGGTGTGCTTGCCTTTTTTTGAATCACAAATTTTGAACTTCCTTAGTATCTCAAAAACCATATTTATTTTGACTAATAAATATCCCATGTGACTGCTTAACTTGCAAACCCAAAAAAAAATTAATTTTCTCCCATAGAACCATCTAAAACCTTATCATACATAAGCTTCTCAAACTCAAAACATATCTCCTTCCTTGTAGACCCAAAAAGAAAAATGTCATCCACATACACCTGCACCAACCAAAGAAGAACCTTTTTGTGCTTTTTTGATGAAAATTTGCCCGGGATCAATTTTTCCCTCTTTGAAATCCATTTTCTAATAAGAAAGGAAGCTAGTGTTGAAAATACCAAGCTCTTGGTGCCTGATGAAGGCATAGAAGCTTTAACTACTCTGAACACTTTGTCTGGTTTTTTGGGGGCAATAAAGCCTGGAGGTTGTGAAACATAAAACCTCTTCTTAAAATTTTTCCATAAAAAAAATGCACTCTTGACACCCCATTTGATAAACTATGAAGCCTAAAAATGAAGCCCTAAGCTAAAAAAAGCCTAATTGCTTCAATCCTTGCTTCGGAGCATAAACCTCAAACATAGTCTATTCCTTCGTTGTGGTACCCTTTGGGGTTCTAATCTAGCCTTATTTTCCCAATCACATTCCCCCTTTCATCCCTTTTTTTCTTGAAAACCCATCTATGCCAAAAACCTTTGCCTCCTTAGGGAAATCAACTAGCACCCTACCTTCTGAATCTTTAACTGAAGAAGCTCCTCCCTTTCATAGCTTCAAACCCCGCTTTTAAATTTTCTAAGGGTTTCAGAATGTTCTTTGGTTCATCTTGTGAAAGAAAACATACAAACAAGCAAGAGTTTTTTAAAAAATCATGCTACTTTGAACATAAAGGGCATCAAAAAGCCCTTGTTGGTTTTGAAACATCATTGTTGTCTTATCTTCACACCTGATTGTACATCTCCAATCACATTTTTCCCAAGGAAATTTGACTTTGTGAATTCTTGTTTGGGGGATTAGAGGGAACATGATAATTTGAGGAAGATTGTTGAAATCCACCTCATTGTCTGAGAATTCCCGCTACTTTCGTTTATGAAAGGGGCCCGTAGGGAAAAATCACCAACAGAAACAATTTGTTGTTCCTGAGTTTTTTCCCTCTTCTTTCCTTTCATCTTCAACCCCTTCTTTTGCTTTTCCAGAAGAAGATTCATCAGTTGTTGAAGTTGATTCCACACTTTTTACTTGACCCCTATTGGAAACCAAGCATGATCTTGGTTTTTTCTCCTTTTTTAAAACCTTTATTTCCCTCTGTTGCTTGTTTTAACTAAATATTCCCTTAGTTTTTTAACAACAACAGGGACATAATTCATTGATTTGGTTAGAGATTCAAGATCAAATACCATTTTGGGCCTTGACCTTCTACATTGGATTTAACCTCTAAAAACTCCACATGTAGGTTTTTTCTACAATCATAAATTCTTTTGTTGTATAAAACCAAAAAGCTTTTTCTATTAAGAGAATATCCAACAAAGAATCCTTCATCTGCTTTACCATCGAATTTTTCCCAAATGGCTAAGGTATTGAAAATTTTCACAAAGACTCCAAAAGGTCTAAGAAATCCTATTTCAGGAGTTCTACCTCTAAAAAGTTCCATATTATGTCTTATTGTGAGGCTGAATAACTAAAACTCTATTTTTGGGCATAGCAAGCAGTGTTTACTGCTTTAGCCCAAAAAGTTATAGGGAGCTTAGAAACAGCTAACATAGTTCTAGCAGCTTCAATTTGTGTTCTATTCTTTCTCTCAACAACACCCTTCTATTGGTGAAACTTAGTTTATTTTTGGACTAATTAAGGACAAAACGGCATAAAGTGAAAGTCTACGGGACATGGACAAGATCAAGTAAATTTCCCTGCTCCAGATGCCCCCGCTTTTCACTCTCGACATGCCCCCGCATCTCTATCAAGATATCACCCAATACGATCCAAAGATACAAGAGGACATGCGCCGCATCTAATAAAAGTTACGCCGCATCTTTTTGGGGGTGAAACGAAAAATTCCTGAATATTAAATCTTGGCCCCCCCACGCGAAGTTAAGTACATGCGCCGCATCTACTTTAGATGCCCGCATCTTCCCTCAGACAGAAACTATAAATACCCCGTAGACCAGACAATTAAAAAAATTCCAAAACCCCCAACACCGAAGACCGAAAAAGTAGGAACAAAGGACGAAATTTAGTCAAGGAGGCAAACACAAGACACACCCAAATCAAAGATACAAGAGCTGTAAAAGGTGCTGGCCCAAAAAAAAAGTATTTTTAAATTTATTAAGTAGTTTTGTTTTATTTTTGTTAGCAAAAAATTTAATTCATCAGGATTGGTGGCTTGTGTAATGTGAAAAAACGGAAAGATTGCACTCCCTTTAATACTTGCTTTCCCCTCAATTAAAGTTTATATGGGTTTATGTCTTTTTTGGGTTCTACTTATTAGTTTCATTGATAACCTCTGGTTTATTAGTGGCTTGCGGGCAATTTTACCCGCGGGAAAATAATGTGGCTTTCCCCCCCGGGTTTTTTCTAAATTGATCACTTAGGAAAAAACTTTTAGACAAAGTAATCATTAAGGGTTTACTCGCCGATAAGAAAAGGGAAACCCAAAGAGAAAGGATTAACTACATACACTTCATATAAAGCTATCAATAAAACCCAAATGAAAATCTACTTAATTTTTAAGGACAGCCCTCTTTTTGTCCCCCGAGTATCTATCTGTGGACGTGTGTGCTACTTGTGATTCGTGCCTAAATTGGGTTTTTTTTTATTATTTTAAAATTTCAACAAATCGTGCCAGTCTCTCAACTGAAACCCCCCTTTCGTTAGGAATTAAAAAACTGATTAGAATAACTAGAAATACGTTCCACTCTTAGTGGGTCGACACTCTACTTACCATTATCTTCAAACTGCCCCGGGGACACTGGGTCGTTTTGGTGTGTTGTTTTTGATAAGTCGGCTAAATATAAATTTAAAACTTGAGTAGGGATTAAAACTGCTAAACCGCAACGACACACGCACACATCAAGTTTTTGGCGCCCCCTTTCCGGGGGGGTGAATTGTTATTATCTGTTAATTTGATTAAAAATTTTTTAAATTTGTTTTTTCTTTTTATTAGATTAATTGCATCATTGTAAATAAATTTTTCCCTATTTGTTGTATTGTGTGTTAATTGTTTTTTTTTTTATTTTTGTGTGTTTATTTTTGTTTGTGTGTTTAATTTTTGTTTTTTTTTTTTCGTATTTTTCTGTTCTGCTTTTCGTTGTACTGTGGGTAAATCAAACGATAGGCGCATCTGATATCTCAATACGGCGTATTGGTTTTAATTTTTTTTTTTAAAAACAACGCGTTTTTAATTTAATTTTGATACGACGCATCCCTTTTCCCCAAATACGGCGTATCTGTTTTTAACAAGAAAATTTTTTTTAAACGATAAAGTAATACGACGCATCTGCTTTTTTCAGATACGGCGCATCTGTTTTTGAAAAAAAAAAATTTTTCTAAACGTTAACGCCATACGACGCATCTGCTTTCGTAGATACGGCGTATCTATTTTTTTAATTTAAAAACGTTTGTGAATTATTAAAAGATACGGCGTATCGATCTTTGTCGATACGGCGATCTTTCTGAATCAAAAATCTTATATTTTGAAACGAAACGAAAATACGGCGCATTAACTTTTGTTAATACGACGCTTTTAATTTTTATAAGTATATCGATTTTTGATAATTAAAACTATACGGCGCATTCAAATTTTCAAAGCGGCGTATCTATTTTCTGAAAAAAGTCTGATTAATTTTAACGATTATAAGATAGGGCGTACCCAAACTTTTTGGATACGGCGCATCGTCAGCAGTTCAAAGCTTTATTTTCTTTGATCGTTTCACCCTTCTTTTGCCGAGTAAGTTTTGTTCGGGAAGATGGACGATCCGGATATTAAAGGGAAGAATATATCAGATTGGGAAAAGGAAAGGCCTTGAGCAATAATGGGATCACGTTTTGGGAAAGGCAAGATATGGTGCACAAGTCATTGTACAAAAGAAATCACTATGGAAGAATATTGATTTTTGGAGGGGAAAAGTCAAGGAAAGAAAAAACAAATTTTTCCATTTCAACACACTGGTGTATCCCCAAGTGATGATGAAAAGATTCTAACCGTGAAACCAATTCCGGAAATTTGTTATTGTAGTACTTTTTCTCCGGAGATTGCTCAAGATGTGTTATACGGAATCCTCGTTGAAGAATATTCTGCAATCGTATTACCACCATCAAAACCCCAAAACGGATGAAGATGAAAAGTATTCAATTTTGATTTGAACCTTTACCCCAAATAGTTTATGATGACATACCTCAACCAGATGTTGACCCAAGAAGGGATTTTGAAGAAATCTGGGATTACTTATTTAAGGATGAAATTGGGGGGACGATGCTGAAGTTGCAAGACCACTTTTTTGAAGATGGAGATTCAAATGATGAATTGGGTCCTTACAACACAAAGTGGTACAAATTTATTTAATATTTTTTAAACCCGTTACTAAAATCTTGTAGTTTTCCTAAACAGGTTCAAAACATAAAGATGATGAGGTGAAATTTATTACACTCCCTATTGAAGCACCTGTGATCAACCCGTTTTTGGTGGAGCTCAAAGAAAATTTTGGTGACGAGCTTTTAAAATATTGCTATGATTGATGAAGATGATGACTCCGACCCTATGAAGTATATAGAGGAAACTCGAACTTTTACTTTGCCAAAGACCCTTTCTCATCTTCGGGAAGCAAGGGACGCCTTACTCCCCAAAGGAGTAACCAAGAAAAAGGAGACTCATTTTTCCTCAACATACTACTCTTTCGATGAAGTGGTAAAGTCATCCAAATTTATAAACCCAAAACCCCGGGTAAGAATAGGGAAAGTACTAATTGCCAAGTATGATTTTTTTTTTATTTCTTCCATATTTACTAGCAAATTTACACTTTTTCGGTTTATTGTACATCATCCGCACTTGATCCCCAAATGGGGGGGGACAACACCCACTAACAGTAAAAAGGGTGGGTCAGGGTCATGACTCGAACAAAAACAAGCGCTTCGTGGGAGGCAACCCTCTTATCTTTTATTTTATTTTTGATTTTGTGTCGGTCGTCAGGCCCGCATGAGGATACGGCGCATCTCAATTTGAGATGGACGCATCTCCTGCAATGGCTATCCATTTTTTTTTTTGCATTTTTATTTTCGACTTTAAAAAAACTTTACAGTTTATTTTTAAAAATGCGGCGCTCCCCGGTTAAAGGGTGCGGGGCATCTTTATTTGATCCGTATTTTATTTTTCCCGGCTCGATACGGCGTATCTCTTTAATAAGATACGGGGCATCGCTGACCGATATTTTTTATTTTTTAAATTTTTTAAATTTTATTTTTTTTCCTAACTACTAAATTTTTATGCAAGTTTGAACCCTTTTTTATCTTAGGTGTGTTTTAAAGTGTTGGTGGTATTAAATTTTTTTTTCAAAAAACCCTTTTTCCCGCTTTAGACTTGTTATTCCTTAGCTTTAGTGGTGGAGATGTGTTACTTGCCAAGCTTATGATAGAATATTCGTCGCGACTGGACATTTAAAAAACGATTAGATTTGTTTTTATCGACTTATTTTATTTTATTTCTAATTGTTAAAGTGTTTATTTGGTGTGTTTATGAGTTAAACGAATACATGCTTAAATATAAAAAAAAATCCTAACATCTTTTAGGATACATTTTAAAAATGAAATTCAAAGGTTTATTGGGGAAAAGAAAAGTTCAAGTGGGGGATATTTGATGAACTAAAATAAGTAATTTTATTATATCATTTATCTTTTAAATTTGATTGTTTTCTATATTATGTATGAGGATTATATTTAAATTTGTTTACTTTTGTAATTCTCGGGTTTAAAAACAAGCTTTGGTAAAACTTAGCTTTTTTGGGACTAATTAAGGAGCAAAACGTGCAAAAAGTAAAAGTCACTGCTGGACAAGATCAAGTCAATTCTGCTCCCGTGCGCCGCATCTCACTCTGAATGCGCCGCTCCTATCAAGTATACCAGTACGATCCAAGATCAAGAGGACATGCGCCGCATCTAATAAAGAGTTACGCCCCTCTTCTGGCGGTGTACGAATATTCCCGAAAATTATAAACTTGGACCCCCCGCGAAGTTAAGTACATGCGCCCCATCTACTTAGTAGATGGCCGCATCTTCCCTCAGACAGAAAAATATAAATACCCCGTAGACCCGGAAATTAAAAAATTCCAAACCCTAACACCCAAGACCCAAAAGTAGGGCCCAAAGGACGTTCAGTCAAGGAGGCAGCACAAGGGCACACCCAAACAAAGAACAAGAGCTGTAAGAAGGTGTGCATGTTTTAATTCTTAAGTAGTTTTGTTTTATTGTGTTTGCAAAATTTAAATTTATCAGGTTGGTGGCTTGTGTAAGTGACAACGGAAAAAATTTCCTCCCCTTTTTACTTGCTTTTCCCCTCAATTAAAGTTTATATGTTTATGTCTTTGGTTATACTTTTAGTGCATTGATAACCTCTGTGTTTTTAGTGGCTTGCGGGCATTTTACGCGGGGGCATAATGTGGCTCCCCCGGTTGTTTTAAATTGATCACTTAGGAATAAATTTTAGAATAAGTAATCATTAAGGGTTTACTCGCCGATAAGAATAGGACCCAAAGAGAAAGGATTAACTACATACATTTTTTATAAAGCTATCAATAAAACAAGTGCAATCTACTTAATTATAAAGGGAAACCCTCTTATTGTTTTGAGTATCTATCTGTGTACGTGTGGCTACTTGTGATTCGTGCCATTGGTTTTTTTATTATTTTAATTGCAAAAATCGTGCCAGTCTTAGACTGAAACCCCCTTGGTTAGGATATTAAAATACTGATTGAATAACTAGATAATACGTTCCACTCTTAGTGATCGACACTCTCTTACCATTATCTTCATACTGACCGGGTACAGCCTTAGGTGTGTGTGTTTTTGATAAATCGGCTAAATATAAATTTAAAACTTGAGTAGGATTTAAAACTGCTAAACCGCAACGACACACGAGCACATCAATGAGAAAATACTGTTTCTTTTGGGGGGCCCAAGCCTTCTGACTTTGGGTTGCCTATTGCACAATGTAATTTAAACTTTTAAGGACAGTTGATGCAACATTGGATTTAAGAATCCAACATGCTGAGGTCTTAACAGCATTTGCCTGTTTTTCCAAGCGCAGTACTAACTGCTTTCTAGCAGTTTTAACTGCTGGCTTTGCAGTTTTACTCTTTTGGTTTCCAAACTTGTTTTTGGACCACTGCTTTTGTTTGAATGGGCCTAAGAACAGTTTTAGGTGCATGTTTTGAAGTTATTTTTGCACTTTTAACTGTTGGTTTTGGGGTTAACAGTCTTAGATGGTTAGCAGTTGAAACTGCTTGCCTAGCAGTAGAGACTGTTGTCAAACTGCTCTGGGTTTTTTTACTTTTGGACTTAGAGTGAAAGTGAGTTTGAGGAGTTTGCCTTTTGAAATTCACCCTATTGTTTTCATAACCAGATACCCAATGGTTGCAGAAAGCTGCAAGATGGTCAAAACTACCACATGTGAACAAGCTTTGTTAAAAAAAGCAAAGGTCATCACCAAATTTGGGTTTTAGACTTGAGGTTTTTTCCAATTCCTTTGGTTGCCTCTGGGCTTGTTGGTGGTTCTATATTGCTCACAATATCTAACTGGTTGCCTAACATGCTTAATGTTTGATTTAGGCTTAGCAGTATTGTGTTTGACTATCTTAGGAACACTTGTTCCTACTTTCTTAACCACTTCATGGTTAGACATAACCTGTTCTTCTTCATCACTATCAGTTGTGCAATCTTCAACAACTATAGCATCTAATTTCTTAACAAAGGACACCTTGTCCTGATAAAGTAAAGTTTTATCTAAACTTTTACTTACTTTTTCTTACCTTAAGACTCTCAGTAGTCTTAGAACCATATTCCATTATTGGTTCTTGAAACTCAGGTAAACTGAATTCCCTAGGTCAATCCCTGGGGGTTTTGGGATGCCTCTATAGGAGGTGGGACACTCTTATATCCTACTCCTGACTTAGCTCTATTAATCACTTGACATTCTACTATGTTGTGCACACCTCTAGAAGCATGTTCTAGTGCATGTGTAGTCAAGTGAATGTTTTCATTTTCCTTTTTGACCCTATCAAAAGCTTCTCTCAAAAGCTTAATTTCAGCATCTCTAAAGAATATGTCCTGTCTTAGAAGAGCTTTGTCATCAGAAAAAAGCTAATTCATTTTCTTTATAGTGTGTGATTTGTTTCTCTAAAGTCTCTAATCCACACTTATAGTTTATAAAGTTTTGAAAATGCTGCTTAGCTCTTTCTTTTGATCATCATATTGTTTGATTAAAACCTGTAGAGCATTAAGAGCAGTGCAAGTATTTGAACAAGCTTTATGATTTTGTACCTCAGTAGCAGAAAAAGCCATAAGTGCCATCTGAGCAGAAGTTTCTTCTTCATCTGCCATGAAGCTCCAATCAAAACCTAAGCCATCAATAGCTACCATAGCTTTTGGCTCAATAACCTCCTCTGTTTTGGATTTGCTTCCAAAACCTCTATTCTTGCTATCTTGCTGCCTTGGTCTTCTGCACTCTCTTGAGAAATGACCCATCATGTGCAGTTATAGCACTCTATCTTTGACTTATCAAAACCAGCAGCATCAGTGTTGCTGATTATGAGCTTCTTCCCCGTCTTGTGATAGAACTTCTTGGCTCTCATGCTAAGAAGAGAAATTTGCCATTTTAGATCCATTTCCTCCAGATCATCTTCATGGATCTCTTGGAGGTCTTCATAGGAGAGCATGGACCCATTATTCTGACTTGTAAGAAATGCACAACAAGTCTTTTCATCCAAAATACTTATGGTACTACTTGATGAACTAGCAGCACCAACATCATCAACAACTTTCACCTTTCACTTGATTTTGAGGTACTAGGAGTTGACATAAATGCCTTGTTCCCAGTATTAGAACTAGTACCTCCATTCTTCTTCAAATCTTGCTCCACAATCTTGAAGTTGCTATACAAGTCCATCAGTTCCATGGTGTCTAAGTCTGGCTTGTTCTTCCAGACAACAACATGCATAGCCCACTCTTCTGGTAAGCTTCTCAGAAATTTTGAGTTCAAATCTTCTTGAGGCATTTCAATCCCAAGAATAGCAAATTGGCTCACAATTTCTAAAGCCTTATTAAACATGTGGTCAAGAGATTCATTGTAAAGTAGAGGAGAAGTTTTCAACTGCTGCTTGAGCAGTGTCTTGTGGGTTTTCTTGGTGGCTTCATTTCCACCATACCTGGAAATAATAGCTTCAAATAATGACTTGGCATCTTTGAACTTGCTGAAGTTTAGAAGTTGATCATTGGGAATGGTCATCATAGCATGCTTCTTGCCTTCAAGTCATTTTTCTTCTTTTTTCTATCTTCTGCAGATGTTGGCTTTGTTTTTCAGATTGACACCACTTTGCCTTCCATGTCGATGTAGTGGTGGTAGGCTGGTAAGAGTCTCCATCTTCAATGATTTCCCAAAGTGCATAATCTTGCACTTGGAAATATTGCTCTATCCTCAGCCTCCACATCTCAAACTCATTTTGTTTGAGCATGGGAATCTTTGCAGCAACATTTTTCTGAAATGATTCAACGTCCATTTCTTCAGCTTCTTCTTCTAAATCAATAATATCAGCTCTATCTCTGATACCACTTGTGAGGATTCGACACACGGTTAAGGTGGTTAAACCTTTTATTCTTTGTGTGTATGATATATTGAGTTAATATGATTAAGTATGCAGAATCTACTTAATCACACTTGAAGGTTATTTATGGTTATGGAAATGGAACAGTTTTTGTTAGTTCTATGACAAAGAACAATGAAATATTAACACCCAAAAGATTCAATATTATTAAGATTTAATAATACGAGTGATCTTGAGATATCACTAGGGTTACAACCTTGAATCTTAAGTTTCTATGTCTTGTGATATTGTTGTGTTTGTTCTAGTTCTAACAGTTATGAAAGTTCTAAGTGTTTTTCACAATATCAACCAACTTTTCGACACATAATATCGAGTCTAAGATCTTCTTTTATAGTCCAAGAAGATCTTTACAATATTGCTTAAAGTCTTGATAAACTACTTGCTAACTTATCTTGAGTGTGTCAGAACATAAGATACAACATGTATCTGTGTACACAACTTGTTAACTAAGCACATGGGGTAAGATATTATCTACCGTATATTCTTGACTTTAGTACACAAATATCTTTTCAATACTTATCCAACTAGCAGTTGTATATGTGACAATTATCCACTCAGCATTCTCAACTAGCAGTCCCTTCTTTGTACTACCAGTACCAACATTAGTTAGTACGGTTAGTTATAACTTGAATAGTCCTAAGATATACACCAGCAGTTAGAACTGTTAGAGTATTCTTCACAGCAGTTGGAACTGTTAATACCTGAAATTCTTGATACTTAATCTTCAGAACATTTAATTCCCAACAACTCTCATTCCCTTTAGTAGATCAACCAGAACCCATACATTCTGAATTTTGAATTAAAGCAGTTCTTCTTGCATAGCTTCAACCCAACTTGATTCTTCTAAAGCCTTTAACACATTCTTGGATTCAATCTGAGATAGAAAACATACAAACATACACTCATGCTCATCATCATGATGTTTTTCCTCATATACCACACTGAGAAATCCATGATGATCTGGGTCTTGTATTTGCCTTCTAGTCTTGACTCCAGATTGTACATCTCCTTTGATGTTGGTAAGTGGATGATTCCTATGAAACAATAGTATGGGGAGTAGAAGGAGCTGCATAGCTGGTAGGCATGTTTTGCAGGCCATCTCCAAAGAAATTTCAAACTCATAAACTTGAGAAGCAGTATCAATGGTGAATCAAGATGAGGTTGACTTGGTCCAGCAGCATCACTATTTTGTTAGCAGTTGTAATTGTGGCTGAGCAGTACTAACTCCATTTGTACTGCTCGTTGGATTTTCAGCTTCTTTACCATTCAGACCACTTGTTTCAGCAGTATCTTTCTCTTTGTCTACACCACTTGATGAAGGAATATCATCTTTCTTTGTAGAAGATTCATTCGCTGGACTTTCTTCCATGACTGGTATGAAAATGCAATCATCATCTTCCTCCTCTGAACCTGCATCATGGTTAGTATTTGTACCTGTAACAGGCACATAATTTCAGGGGAATCTGAAAGACTATCAATATCAAAGATCCAATCTGGACCTACACCTGCAACATTTGGTTTATTCTCCAAAAATTTCTATGTGCAGATTTTCTTCTACATGCTTGGTGCTTGTATTGTACACCCTAAAAGCCTTACTGCGCAGAGAATAACCAACAAAGAAAACCTTCCTCAGATTTCCCATCAAACTTTCCTAGTTGGTCTTTGGTATTAAGGGTAGTAACATGACAACCAAAAGGTCTCATGAAGCTTTTAAAGCAGGGGGTTTTACCTCTAAGAAGCTCATAAAACAGTCTTATTGTGACGTTGCACAACTAAAACCCTATTCAACACATAACAAGCAGTGCTAACTGCTTCAGCCCAAAATGAAACTGGGAGCTTAGAGTCAAGCTAACATTGTCCTAACAGCCTCTATAAGATCCTATTCTTTCTCTCAGCTACACCATTTTGCTGTGGGGTTCTAGCTACACTAACTCCTCTTAATACCTTTTTCTCTGCAAAAGTCATCCATCACCCTATTCTTAAATTCAGTCCCATTGTCACATCTGATTATTTTAACTTTCTTATCAACTAGGTTTTCTACTTCAACAATAAAGGTCCTTAAGGATTTCACTTGTCTCATCCTTAGTTTTCATAAAGAATACCCAAGAAAACCTACTATAATCATCAGTGAAACAAGGCAATATCTCTTAAAGTTCAAGCTATTCACAGAAAGTAGGACCAAACAAGTCCATATGCAACATATATAAAGCTTGAGAAATAGAGTTCTGGGTCTTTGGCTTAAAATGAGGCTCTGTGTTGTTACCCTTAAGGCAAGAAAACACAAGTTTGGTCATTGAGAAAAGTTTTGTTTGGTAAACCTCTTACCAACCCATTTTTAGCAATATTGTTAATAGGGTTTTTTAAAAATTAACATGACCCAAACCTCCTTGCCACAACATTGATTCTTCCAATGTGGCTTTTGCAACAAGACAAGTAAGTCCCCAAACCCTTAGGAACTAGTTTATTCATCTCAACACTGTATGTATTATCCTTTCTAGGGATTTTAAGCAAAACTTGACTTTCATCAGGTAGCTTGAAATCAGGAGAAAGAATAAGACAATCAGTATCAGTAAATAAAACTTTGTTCTGTTTATCACAAATTTGTGATACACTGAAAAGATTGTACTTAAGTTCTGGTACATAATACACATTTTCAAAATCAAGATTACCAGTTTTAATTACCCCTTTACCAGTAATCCTTCCTCCAACACCACCACCAAAGACAACTGGTCCTCCATCCAGAGCAATAAAGTCTGAAAGATATGACATGTTGCCTGTCATGTGCCTTGAACATCCACTATCTGAATATCCTCTATCTTCTTTACCATTTGAAGGATGTTCCTGCACATAAAATAAATGTGTTAGTTTCTTTTGGGGATCCAAACCATCACTGGTTTAGATCTGCCTTGTGCATCAAGAGAAAAACTTTTTGGAGGTCTTTGATGCACCATTGGGTTTGGTAGATTTTTTTACCCAATGTGCTGAGCCTTGACAGCATTGCCCCTTTTTCCCTTAACATTTAAGTGCCTAGCATAGGATTTGCTGGTCTAGCAGTTGGAACTGCTTGTTTAATTTTTGGCACCCACTTCTGATTGGTCATTGCTGTTTTCTGAAAAAAAATGCCTTTTAAAACTGTTTGTGCATGATTTGAAAATTGTTTTGCACTAGAAACAGTTTGCTTGTTATTAAACCACTTTTTTTAAACTAGCAGTTGAAACTGTTTTGATGCCAGTCTTTAACATAACAGCTTTGGGTGACATCTTATGATTTGCATTAGGGTTTGTCAATCTAGTTGGACTATTTTGAGTTACCCTAGCATTGTTATTCCTGTTCACCCTTGCATTCCCAGAAACCCTCTTTTCCATGGGTTAGAATCACAATAAGCAGCCATATGATCAAAACTTCCACAAACAAAACACACTTTTCTAATCATGGCAAACTTATCATCCAATTTCTTAGATTTTGGTGATTCCAGTTCCTTATGACTACCCTCAGAACTTGATGATCTGATCTTAGTCCTATACATTTTCAGCATATCTAAAAACTTTTCCTAACTGGTTTTATGTTTTCAGTCTTGACCACTTTAGGAGCATGTTTAACTTCTACCTTAACAACATTAGATTTATCCTTAACCTTTGCATCCTCATCATCAGATGTCCAATCCTCAATAGTTGGTGCATCTGAGTTCCTATCAGAGGACATCTTTTCCTCAGAAAGAGATTTATCACTAGCACTCACAAAAGAATCTTTTGCCTTAAACAAATTTAACAGGATTCTCACTAATCTTAACCCCAAATATCCGGGAAAATCCATATCCTTAAACTCTTCTAACCCTTGTATGAGCTAAATCAATTTCCCTGGTGGAACAAACATTCCTCTAAGAGGGGTGCAACTGACTTATAACCTAAACCAGATTTAGTTTTGTTAAGTATTTGACTCTCTACTATCTTCTTAACTCCATTTGAAGTATGTTCAAGAGTATCTACACTTAACTGGATGTTTTTTTTTTTCCCTTTTTAAGCTTCTCTAGTTCATATACAAGTCCACTCATTTTATTGTCTTTTATTTGCAATTCCCTCTTTAAAATACCTATCTCATTAGAGAAGTTTGACTCATTCTGTCTATAAAACAAATTTTTGTTCTTCCAAAACAGCTAATCCTCTTTTATGATTTGTTTAGACTAGAATTTACTTGATTAAATTCAACTCTAAGATCATCATACTGTTTCCCTTAACATTTTCATAATCTTTTAAAGCACGACAAGAATTTGAACATTTTTCAAGTATATGTACCTCAGAGTCTGAGAAAGGCCATCAAACCCCAAGTTAGCTGGTTCCTCTTCTTCTTCCATGAAGCTCCAATCAAATCCAGCTCCATCTACACTACCATAGCCTTGGAAGAAGGCTCTTCAACATTAAAATGTTCTCCTTGTTCCTTGCTGATTCTTAAACCCTTGACTCTGTTGCTTTGTTTGTCTTGGACCTCTACATTCCCTGGCAAAGTGCCCCATCTTGTGACAATTAAAGCATTTCCACCTTAGACTTTCAACCCAGCCCAAAATCCTTCCATTGAAGGTAATCTTATTCCCATCCTTTGGTAATACTTCTTAGCCCTGATGCTTATCAAAGCCAATTGCCACTTTAAATCCCTAGCTTCCAAATCATCTTCAGCAATTTGAAGAAGATCTTCATTAAAGATCTTAGAACCCCAGACTGTTCTGACAAAATGCAATATGGTCTCTTCAGTTAATCCCGCATTACTTGTTTTTACACTAGCAGTGCTAATGTTGGTATAGCAGTACCAACTGCTTCTTCATCTTTTATGATTCGAACTGTTTGAAGAAAAATACAAAAGCCATATTCCCTGAATAACTGGTGCTACCACTCTTCTTGACCCCTTTTGCTCAACAATCTTAAGATTGTTGTAAAGCTCATTCATTGTCATTTTCTCCCAAATCTGGTTTATTGCTCCAAACTACAACATAAGTGTTCCATTCAGCAGGTAAACTATTTAGAAACTTCATGTTGAGGTCTTCTTAGGTATCACAATCTTCAACCACAGTAAGTTGACTGATGATCTTTTGAAGCTATTAATATATGGTCCAAAGTTTCATTGCTTGATGCAGTGAAGTTCTCATAACTTTGCTTAAGTAGGGTTTTTTTGTGCCTTCTTGGTAGCTTTTATTGCCACCAAATCTTTCCACCACTGCTTCAAAAGAGTTTTAGCCGACTCGTAATGGCTAAAATTCAGCACTTGATCATTAGGAATTGCCATCAGTAACAAATTCCCAGCCTTCTGATCATTCTTCCTTTTTGATTCTCTCCTCGTTTGTAACTGGCTCAGTGTTAAGCTTTGTGATCTTGGAACCATCAGCACGTGTTTCTTCAACAGGAATTGGTTTGAAGGAATCACCATTGATAATGATATCCCATAATGCATAGTCTTGCACCATGAAATATTGCCCTATTCTGAGCCGCCATAAATCGTATTCATTCTGTTTCAGCTTGGGGAGTTTTTCAAGGATTGAGGTTTGAGGTGTCTCCATGTCCATCTTCTTGGTTGCTAGTGAGTAAATACTTCTGGTTCTTCTAAACTCAAAGTATCAGAAACCTGTCTCTGATACCACTTGACCGGATCTAAACACACACGTTGTGTTGGGGATACTTTGAGTATATACTTGATAGCACGCGAAATTTACTATCAAGTATCTAGAAGATGTTTTGTGTTTGGTGATTGATTGAATAAAACAATAAGAACAAATAAGAATACAAACGATATCAACTAAACAATCACTTCAATATATATCGAACGATTACAATATGAACGTGAAGCTCTTGATAATTCGTATGAAGGGATATTAGGTATATATTGAAACCCTAACTAAGGATCTCTTTTTATAATGCAAAGAGTCCTATACAAGTAAAACATCTAACCGTATCATTCTATACAAATAAGATATACACCATATCTTTTCTATATATATCTTCACACGGTTTCACCTTGATCTCTTAAGCAGTCCTAACTTTTCTTCATCAGCAGTCCTAACTGTTCTTCCATCACAGTATCTAACTGTTCTTTATTCTTCAACCGTACTAAACTGCTTAAGTTAAAATTCCCAACATAATTTTGAAACCTCCTGTATATGTCTCGATATCAGTTCCTGCTTTACTTCCGTGCGTGGACAAAACTTCTTAGTTAACAACTTCTTGAACTCATCCCTTTGTAAGTTTTGAGCATTTTCCATTCCCATGGGCTTTGCATACAAATTCCACTACGACATAGCTTTCTCAACAAGTGTACTAATAGCAAACTTTACTTTGCACTCCTCTAGACAGTTGCATAGGAAAACACATACTCTATCTTCTCGAACCAACGAATCATGGCAGTGGCCCCTTCAGTGCCTTTGAATTTTGGTGGATCTCCACTCTTGAAGTCCTTGTACGTACATTTCCGTCCATTAGTACCATTGGTAGCTCTTCGGTTTCTGCCCGGAGAAGCGGTTCACAGCGGCTGCAGCTACAGCAGCTCTTTCAGTCACTAATGCTGCCTCTATACTTTCGGCCACAAGCTTTCTGATTCTCAGCGGGCGTCTTTAGCGGTAGTAGCTCTTTTGGGTGGCATGATTCTTCACAATCACAAAAACAACACAATGAGAACTCACAATAGAAACGATCATCATACACAATATATACAACCACAGCATGTATATACATCCACAACATGTATAAATACAATGAAATCACAATCAGAAACAACCACAGCATGATATTTCGTGGTTATCATAAATATAATCACAACGCACATGAATATAATACATGAAAATTTCGGTCAACATAGGCCGATATCTTTAACATAGCACAATAAATCCTGCATAATAGAGTCCACACTTGATATATTTGTTTGTACTACAAGCAAAAGACAACAAGTTCTAAACTATGTCCCACACCCTAGGACTAGGATAATAATAGTACAAGCTACATGATAACAGTCTAACACTAGGCACCCCCTGGTGCTCCACCTATAGTCGACGACTAATCCTCTGAAGATCTCTAGTCATAGCAACAACAATCTCCTCTAAGTGCTGAACTCGAAGCTGAAGATCAGTCTCCCTACTCTCTGATGCAGAAATCCTAGCCTGAACTGAAGATAACTACCAGCCTGGCAGTGATGCTCATCCTGGGACATCTGTGCTCTAACAAATAACTCCGGCATCTCCTGCCTCAGCTGGGTGATAGCTTAGAACTCTCTAGCTGTCGGGCCCCCCAATCCCTAATATGAAACATCTATGGAAACTCTGCCTACTACTAGCCCCCTCGATTCCTCCTCTATAACCTCAATCTGGCTCACTGGGATCTCCTCTATATGGTCTAATGCCCTGTCAATCTCTCCCTGAGATGATCTAGTCGCGAGTCAAGTGTAGCAGTAGTAAAGTAGTTTGGCAGTAGCAGCTCTCGAACTCTCACCAACCTCGAATCTGCTGGGTGGTGCAGTCTTGTCGTCCCTGTAGTTTCTGGTGATGGGATTAGGTCGGAAAAAAAAAAAAAAAAATAGGGTAGGATCCCTGGGTTGAACGGGTTTGCTGATGGTACCCATGTAGGGGGGGGGATGGTAACGTTGGAGAAAATGTGATAGGGAGGGTTTAATGTTGATGATGGGACAATGGTGAAAGGAAAAGGGCAACTCTTTTTTTTTTTCCCGGCGCTTCGCACGACGTCTGAGTGAAGGGGATTTTGTAGGCCAATGGGATGGCTACCTAAAAGCAAATGTTTGATGGGGGGGGTAAGGATACAAATGCACCGGGTGTTTGCCCTTAGGACGACAAACCCGTTTTAGCAGCGGGGGCGCTTCATGCGGGGCCCCATTGGACGTACTGGGTAAATCGGGGCCCATAGGGTATAAACTCCCCGGGGCTGGATAACTGGAAAAACTGCAGGCCCACGACAAATTCGGTGGTGACACAGGTGGTGGGAGGCGCGACCTCCCCCTCCCGAAGGGTTTTGTCTCCCGGGCCCCAGATAACACAGTTTATGGGCTGTGGGGTAGGCTCCAATGATGAAGAATTTAAGTGGGTATGAGGATGATTTTAACCGAAATCTAGTATAAAGGAGGGTAGGAGGAAATTCATCTGAATCAGGGGGTCCGAGGAAATAACAATAGGGTGCGAGTCTGAAGACAAACTCTTTTGACAATCGATGCGAAATAAAAGTAAATAAGCATTTACATAATGCAAGTTATGTGAAATTTACATATGTTGAAATCGCATGTATAATTTTAAAATGCACTTATGCTACAATTTTATGAGATGCTATGATGGTGTAGTTATAGGCTAAGGTATTAAGGAAAAACCTAGTTCCTATAACCTTTGCCCCTGGTACCAATCTGTCACACCCCCAAATTACATGACTTGCAGGGGAAGGGAAACAAATTTGAGGGCGCGACTGGTCATAGAACCCGTTACAGTTATATTGAAAAGGCCTAAAGTTTCGTTTAGAAAACACATCGTTTGATCATTAAAAATATTTGAGTTTACAAAACAAGGTCCCAAAAGGGGTTTAAGTTTTCGGGGAAAACAAGTTCATACAATTCAAACGATAAGTAAGTGCATAAAAATAAAGTGAAAACGCGTTTGTCACCGGACTCCATGGTATTCCCATATGCCCAAACCAAAATGCGATACCCTATTTACCTAAAAAAACATTGCTAAAATGGTTAACAATAATGTTGGTGGGGTTCAAGGTTTATGTAAAAGGGAAAAGCTTCTACGGGAACCACAAGTATAAAGTGGGATGACAAAACAATGGGGCCCCCATTTAAAAAAGATCAATTTGCTCTTAAGCTAAAGACCCCGAAGCTAGACTGAAATGAAATGCCCCAACTGAGGGGTTTTGCCAGAACCCCTCTGATATGGAAACAAATTTAAAAGCGTTCGTTTTTAAAGTTGGGGGCCCACCCCAACCCCAACGGAGGAGTTACCCTTTAATAGATCTATTCACTCACTCTCGCTTGCTCACAATTAACGGTTCATGATAATAAAGGGGAATTTAATCTGGCCAATGATGTAACTTAAGCAATGTAAATGAGTTGATACTTTGGTCCGTATGAAAATTGGTGCAATGTATTCTCCCCCGAGAGTTTAGAAATTATGTAAACAATTGAAAACGGGGCTATGAAAACTCACCTGATGATATAGCAACAATGACAATTATGGGTGTGATGCAACGAAGCTCGGTCTCTAACCGCGACCTATTATGAATGATATGATCTAAGGTAAGCAATGATACAATGTAACACATGCAAATACGTATGTTATCGATACCACTCGTTAATTTTGAAAATAACGTTTATCGTCGAAAAATACATTTTTGACGTCTCGTTAAGTTATAACTACTTTTCGTGTATTTATGTTGAAATGATACTCCACGGTCCTCGTTTGGTGTTCTATCGGGAAATATAATGGTTTCTCCGCAATTTAATATTTTTCATAACTTGTGAAAATATAACCAAATGACTTCGCAAAACTAGTCGTAGAAGTGTGCTCATTAAACGTTGGTGATTAAACTCGACGTTTTTGAAAACCTTGTAACAATGTCTTAATGTCATTTTATTTAACTTTTGATCATACGCGTCTCTATTAGTTAGAAAATCGGCTATTAATGTTATGTCTTGTAAAAACACTAGTTTTTATACTTAGAATATATTTCTATTAGGAGCTGTCAAAAATATATATGGTTTGTCGGGTTTCAAACGCGTGTATCTCGGTCGTTATAAGCTCGTTTTCTACGTTCTTCATATCCATGGCTTCGTATAAACATGAAATAACATGTTCTCAGTAGGTCGGCTCCTCTAGATCACATCTAACACCTCGTTTTGTCCTTTGAAGTTCGAAAAAACAGCAAGCAATTTTCAGAAATTTAATTTTCGTCGTCTAACTTTGAAAAATCTTAACTTTCTCATCGTAAGTCGGTTTTTACTCATTCTTGGGCCCACGGTTTCGTTTTTGAAATTATTTTCTTATTATGAAGGCCAAAATATCCCCTGAGTTACTGAGTTTTTCAGATTACACGATTTTGGACAGTAGCTTTTCTATAGTGCTAAAAACTCATTTTTCTAGTTCAAGTCTTGATCAAACCACTTCCAATCAACACCACACCCTATGTAATCCTACCATACACCTTCTTAAGATGTCATGGGGTCCTAAACATCACCAACATTGGTGGATTTCATGGGGTTACACTAAATATCTATAGATCTATGGTTAAAGAGTATCATTGTACAAAGTGGTATATATAACATATATATTTGCATGATCTACTACTAATATAACTTGAAAATAAATCAAATGAAGGTATGAAAAAGATCAAAAAGTGTTCTTGAAGCTTACTTGAAGATTTGAGATGATTTGGAGTGAAATGTATAAGAAACCTAGGGATTTTTATTTCAAAATCCTAGCTAGGAGTGTAAATGGAACTTGTTTATAACTTGATCTTCAAAAATTTATGGATTCTCTTGGTGTTCTTGGTTTAACCGATCAATAGAGGAGAGAAAAAGAGAGAGTATTTTGATTTTTAGCTAGTTGATTTGTTAATATATGTGTTTGTGAAATAAATTAGAAAACATATAAGCTATGGGCATTTAATGAATGGTACTTAGTAATCAAGTGAAAATGAATTTTTGGGGTGCTAGGGGGGGGGGCACATGGAAGAAAAAAAGAAGAAAAGATTGCTAATTAAAGATCATGTCCCCATTAAAACATGTGTTAGCTTGTTTAGTGTATACATTAGGTGTTATCGTGTACCGAGTTAACTAGAAATAAATCGTGACGGGGTAAAATAAAATACGACGAAGTTGTAAAAATTGTAAAATCATATTCCTTGTAAGAATCGGGTGTTAGAGAAATTATCGGGTTGAAATATCGCAAACCGACGGAGTTATAAGCTCCTAACGGAAAATATAGCAATTGATTTAAAAACACCGGGTAAAGTAATAATATAATCTTTATATCATTATACTGAGTATGAAAATATGTTATGATCACTGACGGGAGTATCGGGTATAATGTTAGTAGTAATAACTGAGTGGTAACGTTTATTATATAATTGAACATACGTTAATGAAAATCACACAAACCCGTGCATGACCTAACATGATAATGATGTTACTGATGATATGTAGACTACTCTAGTCTATATGATGTGTCCTTACTGATGATGCCTGAATACGCAGTTAAACCATACTGGTTACGCATATTTGGATACCCGTAAACCTAGTTTACGTAATGATTAACGAAAATCATGAATAGTGGTTTCCCTCCGGGAATGAATAGTATTTCGTAAATAGTAAAATTTTTGAAAACTTCTCAAAGTCTCAAACTGACTTCAAAAGCGATGAATAGTGATCGGTGAATAGTAAATGATGAATAGTAACTCATGAATAGTAAATTGTCGAGGTTTGGAAAATGACCTGAAATTGTGATTTGTCACAGTATGAGCAACATGAGATTAAGCATAGATTGTTTGAAGCCCACTTTGTGAGCTTAGTTCGGTGCCATAATGATTATGATGGTATTCTGGGGTATTGGAATAGAGTTGGAGATCCAGGGTGTAATAGGAGAAACTCGTCCAAGTTGAGAAACCCTTTGATGAAAAAATTTCAAAAGTTAATAGCTTGGGGGGTTTTGCACAGAACAGGTAGCAGAGACAAATGTAATCAACCCGACTTGTGGTTGATGAAATTACTGGAGGAGGATAAGAACGGGAATGCGGCTTAGATTATAGCCGAATATCTTTCGAGAAGAGCACCGGGGATCAAAGATAGTAGTGATATTTGTGGAAGTCACTATGTGACTGCTTTGGCGAGAAATCTGGGATATTTTGAGGATGAGGAATTGGTTAAATGTTCGGGGCTAACTGAGAGTGAAACGTGGGATGATAAAAGTTTTGGGAAAGCATTGAATAAGAGGAGTAGGACATTGGGAGCTTGGACGGAGCCGGCAATGGCCGTACATCAAGCACCTTATCAACCACCACCACCAATAGGAAATGTTCATGGACCGAGTAGTTTTGACTCGGGATGGGGAGATTGGAACCGTGAGTTAAACGATATTGAGTTTAGGGATGTATGGAGAGATTCGATGATGATGAGGAATAATTACAATTATGATTATTCAATGCCGATGCTCCAACACATGGCACGTGAAGCCAAGTATGAGGTACCACCCTACAACCCACCAAACGTTCCACCATACCCATTTCAGTATGATCCCTATCCTGGTCCATATCATTACCCATATCCCAGGTATGCACCTTTTCCCGAACCAGTGCCAATTTATGGTAGAGTTCCCAATGTTGGAGGTTCAAGTTACGATATGGGAGGATCATCATCTGGAGCTAGACAGAAGAAGAAGGGGTAAAGAGTTTATTCTGTCCTCGAGGTGGACGAAAATTATGAGACTGAAGGTAGCGAAGAAAGTGAAAATGAGAGAATTCATACTCCTGACGACATGGAAGACGATGATGAGTGATCATCGAGATTTGATTATGATGGGTTGTGTTTAAAAACAATGATATGTGTCGAACAATTTCTAATTCTACTTTCTCTAACTAATAATTTTTCTTTTAGGATTAATTACATATGGTTTATTTTTAATTACTTTGTTTGTTTTAGTATTTTGTTTTTTTGTTTGTTTGTTTTGTTTCGTATATTTTTTGCATTTTTTGCAGGGATGAACTACCGAAAGCTTATTGTTGATCAGTATTTGGAAATGGAGAACTCATTTGCTTATCTATGATCAAATATGCGTATGCGTATTTACCCTGGTAGTACCTTTTTAACTAAATTTTTCTCATTTCCTTTACTTTGAAGTTCATTTTTATTACATTGAGGACAATGCAAAACTTAAGTGTGGGGGAGGGAAGAAAATAGGAAAAATGGTTTAATTTTTAAATTTTTTTATGTTTTAGTAGAACTTTGGATTTGAGAACTAGAATTCGTTCGCCCTTGATTTTCTAGTTGTTTTCTCATATAATTTATATAGTTCAAAGAACTAGATTGATTCAATGGTATAAAAAATGAGGCTATTTCAAAATTTTTGGAATTTAATCAAGTTATGAGAGCTATTTCATTTTGGAATTGATAACATTTACTAGTACATGTTATAACTACCTTAAATTGTGAGGATTTAAGCCTTTTTGTATAAAGCATTTTTTACGCTATATATTTCGTTATGAGTGTGCCGGTGATTATGTTGATTCTAGAACTTGTACTTGTTATGCATTACGGTTAAAATCACTTTCGAGTGATAAAATATATTCAAATAATAAGAAGCAACTTAGGATTTACACCAAATGGCCATCCGTTTACAGAAATACTTTTGCTAACCACATCGGTTAGTTATCCTAGTATTTGGAACCCATTTGTTAGCGTTAATCTCTTATGCTAGATACCCTTAGTTACACCTTCTGAGCCTATCTTTTCTTTTGATTAAATCCAGAAAAATACAAAAATAGTTTACACCTTATACCTTAGCCTTACCCGAATCAAGTTCAATTGAAGTTCGAAAACTATTTATTTTTTGATGATTACATGTTGGCCACACTTTGATATGTGTATGTGTTGTTTCAATGAAGAATGATGTTGAAACTAAGAACGTGCTGATGATATAGTTTCTAGGATCGTTTTGAGCCTTAGGGTTTAACAATAACAATGAACAATATGCACAGCGGAATAGAACAAAACAATTGTTATTGACAAAAAGTTTTACCAAACACCATCACCTCCAATTATTATTTGATCAGAATAATACGGTTACACCAAACTTGTAACAGGATCAAAGACACCTTTGATCTTGGAGGCTATGAACAACTTGTTTAGGCGTTTATAATCACACGCCTAAACACATACACACACCTTTAGCTAGACGTCTACATTGGAAGACCTAATATTATACGTACCTTACCTCTCTTTATATACTAGAGAGATAGGGTTTACAAAGAAATAAACTAACATAATAAAAGATTACTACGAATCTTTTCTTTCTCTACAAGTTTCTTCCTTTGTCATATTAAGTCCCTCTTATTTCATTCTTGGTCGTTTTGTCTCATCAAATTAATAAACCCAACAATCTTCCCCTATTTGATGATGACAAACCAAACCCGTCTTGTACGAACTTCCCTAGACGAGTAGCAGAAGTGAGATTACATCTTCCCTAAGAAAGAAATTCGTCTTCCCCTTAATCCATGCCATGCCACCACATTATTTCTTCCCCTTTTTGTCATCATCAATTAGGGGACAAAATATGCAACATTGATCTTCAAAACCACGAATCAGTACCATACATCCAACTTCGTCTTCTAATGTCTTGAATCGCCCTCCATTAATGAACACCAAAACGCTTTCCTTTATAAATGAATCCAAGACAGAAAAATCCCAAATCTTCAGTAATAATACCAATGAGCAATCATGAAAACCTTCACCTCGATGTAGCACATAAATGGTTAAACATTTTAACACTTAAGCTTCCCCTGAAACCCATATGTTAACCATTTGAAAGAACTTGTCGAATAACTAACCAACAATACTAACGAACACCATGTTGTACCATCCATGAATGAGCATCCTAATTCCGCACTAGGTTTGAAAGATGACAACAATAATATACGATATCAAGTTGTAGTAAACAATGTAAAATAGTTCTTTGGTAAAGCAGTAGAAACCATGTAGAAAAAGTAACGACCTTCAATCAGTGTTAACATGAATCAGTATCACGTGGGATCAGTATCATGTAGATCAATTAATTTATTTTACTGCTGTAGTCATATTATACTCTGCTGCTAATTATTTTACTCTGCTGCCGGTGGTAATTTTACTCTATGCTCGATGTGAATTTACTCTGCTGCTAGCATATTGATTCTGCTGCAGGACTTACTTTCTGCTGCTACGTTATTGCTGGGTTTACACGATTGATACTTGCATAATTTACGAGCAGTGAGGGGAAGTAAGTATGGTTATTGGTTTACACACACACAGGGGAAGTTCACACACACAAGGAGTTTGGTTTTTATGTTCGTTAATGTTTTAAAAGGCTCGCTTTAATTTTCTTATTGGAGAAGAAGAGTTTTTGTTGCTTTTTTGATGATGCAGTGGAATTTTTCAAGGTTGTGTCTTAGCATACCTTTTGAGAGGAGGTAACTTGTTTGTTCGTTTAAGTGACTAAGAATTGACAAAACACTTGAAGGAGTTACGTTATTGTGCTCAGTGATTATTGTCAAGGAAAATTGCGGTCTCCTATAAGTTAAGTATACGTTCGAAGTCGTATTTAGTACAAGGCATAAGACACAGGGTTGGTTTTTTTCTACTTCAACATCAAATTGGTAATGATTATTTTTCTTCAACAATACATAAAGCCTACGATTTGAAGAATTTATTTTAAGTACATGCATCACTCGAGGGAAGTTTTTACTGTTTATTCGTTCTCTATTTGTTGATAACAAAAAGGGGAAGAGATGTGGTGGTGGCATGGCATGGTTTAAGGGGAAGACAAAGATTGTTTCATTCATGGTGAGATTTAATTATCTCAACTTCTACTACTTCGTCTAGGGAAGTTCGTACACGACTTTTTTTGTTTTGTCATCATCAAATAGGGGAAGATTGTTGGGATTCTAGATTTGATGAGACAAAATAAATAGAAGAATGAAACAAAAGGGTTTAAAAAGACAAAGGAAGAATTCTTCAATTAATGAAGAATGAAACACAAGGGACCTGCTTGATAAAGAAGTTTTTATTTATTAGTCCTTTGTAGTCTTTTGTAAACCCTAGTTCTCTACTATATAAAGAGATCAAGGGTATAGGTTTTAGTGTGTCTTCTATAACGTAGTCGATAAATGTGTGTGTGTGTGTGTGGTGTTATAGGGCGTAGTTCATTGTAAATGCCTAGAACTAGTTTTCATGCCTCCAAGATCAGAGGTGTCTTTGATCCTGTTATTGTTGAGTAACCGTTCTATTGTGATCGAATAGAAATTGGAGGTGATTGTGAAGAGAAACTTTGTGTCAATAACTATGATTTGTTTTAATTCCGCTGTGCATATTTATTCATAGTTATTGTTGAACCCTAAGGCTCAAAACGATCCAAGAAACTACTTTTGCGCGTTCTTAGTTTTTAACAAATTTAGGTCGCTACTCTTATTTTTTATTTTTTGTAGGTGTGCTCATCCAAAGTGTGGGGGTGACGAGAAAGTGACCAAAAAAATGTGTGAAAAAAGTGAATAGCCAATGAGCTATAATGTATGAGTATCAATTAGTCAATGAGCTAAGAAGAAATAAGTGAGTATGTAATGCGGAATAACGATCGAAGGAGTTTGGGAAATAATCATTTGTGATATGAAGAGTTGGGAACGGAATTTGGACTTGATTCTTATTTTTCATTTTGTAGAAACCAATCATAAATAATTCCCATGTCCTATCCCTACCCTTTACCAAATTACTTTATTTGTTGTTTTGCTTTCGAGCATCCGGACTAAGTGAAAGGCTTTGTTAAGATATATAGTGCATGGATATTGTAGTGACCATCCGGTTTTTGAATAGTCAAAAGACGTGCCAGCGATCTAGTGCATATTTCGGGTGTCCATCCTTTATGCAAATAACGCGCCAGCGAACCAAGGTACAATCTAGTGACCATCCGTTTTTTTGCTAGTCAAAAATCCGCGCCAGCGAGCTATTATATTCTTGTATGAAATGTTTAAAACATTAGCCGGTAACCTTTAACCTTTAAACCCAAATTTAAAAGACCTCTTTAGATGTGTTATTTTGTTTTTTTGATACTTGTCCAAGCTTATGGTAAGACACATGAATCATGACTGAGCAATGAGTGATTTACCATCAACTACCTTAGAGTGTTAAGTGAATTTCAAATTAATCGTGAGGTGCTTAGTTATGTTATCAAGCTCAAAAATTAACTTGCTTATGTTTCAAGAATTTTTCACATTTAAATTAAAATTAACAATTGCTCCTTTGGGATGGTTGTTAAATTTTTGGAACCACGATGACGATACCATTGAGATTCATTTTTCTTAAAATGCTAGCCCTTGCTCGAGGGCGAGAAAAACTCAAGTGTGGGGGAATTTGATAACGCTCAAAATGGCATGTTTTTAGTTGCGTTATCATTAGTTTTGTGCATCATATTTGGTTATATTTATTTGTATTTGTTACTTAATCATGAAAAAAAGTGTATATGCAAGTGAATGTAGCCAAGTACAGGAAAAGATGTTGAAAAGACGAAGAATCGAAGCGATTATGCACATTTGGAAGATTCCCGAGATAGAGAAAAGAGAGAAACCACACAAGGACTCAAGGATTTGATAGTGACGAGATTTCTATGTTCATATATCAAGAAAATATCAAGTTCTATGGAAGAAATCAGTGCCACAACGAAGGAAAAAGCATGCGACAAGAAAAGACAAAGAAAAGTCAAGATTGGGGAAGGTACAGGAAGACTCCATCCGATCGGATGGAGCCCGCATCCGATTCGGAGGGAGTCAGTAGGATTTTTTCGAGAGGGACCACTGATCAGATGGGCCTGATCCATCATTGGCTAAAGCTGAAATTACCAAGTTGCATTTATGATGGTTTTACTCTATAATCATTGCGGCGATCTTTCCTTCCTATTTACTGTTCTAAGTCATTTTTACTTGGATAATAAGTGTTATCATGGTATATAATGAGATCCAAGTTAGATACTAAGTGTGACACCCCAAAAACTAGTAAAGGCTTACACCAAAAAGCCCTTTTAAACTAACTTATTATAATTGCTCGAAAGTCTAGAAGTGCTGTAAAAAATTAGGAAACATTGAGTTAAAGTCTCAATAGTTTAGTTCAATTTGGAGTTGTTTACTTGTCAAGTTTAGGCGATTGAGGAGTGTGGTTGCTATAGTTCCACAATTCTAGTTCTTGTTTTTCCAAAGCTAGGTATATCTTGTTTAATTACAATGAAACTACTTTTACTTTAAGTTTAATGAAAACTATTGTTTGTTACTTGTGTTTGATTATGATTGTTATGGAGTAATTTTTGGTATACTTGTGTGTATGTGTTACTATTGTTGGAGTATTCTATTTTATAGTGATGCATGAAAACATTTCTTATTTTATGAGTTTGTTGGAATAATATCTAATCTTGCTTAATTTGTTGGTAAAAAACATTTTAAAGGAAAAAAAAGGCCGAAAGGATTTTCTTTATGTTTTTTTTTCCCAAAAAATGTTAGTGCATGAATTAATATGGGATATGGTGTGTGACAAGCACCATATTTACTCGTTAAAATGGATTTGAAACGATTTCATCAAAGAAAAGGCCAAAAGGGAAATTCGTGGGAATTTATGAGATAAGAATTGTTTTTCAAAAACTAAGAGTTTAATAGAATTGTCATAATAGTTAATAAGGCCGAAAGGAGTTAACTAGGAGATTGAAATTCTTAGTAATGATTTTTCAAGATATAAACCATTGATTGTTAATCATTCATATAAATTGTGCATCATTACAAGTTACACCAAACTTTGTAGAATACTTTTATGCAATTAGTTAAGGAATTACACACAAGTATATTTTTTGTTTTATTGGATTCTATTTACATCTTTTGAATTTTCACCAAAATTGGATTGACAACCCTTTTTGCAAAAGCTTTGTTATACTAAATACAAATACCAAATCCCTTGGGACGATCTCGACTTACCCACCTTTACTATTACAGACGAGTATACTTGCTCGTATATGTTAAATAGTTAATCGGATAAATCGTGTTTATAAATTTTAAAACTTGTACATGCATAACACATCAACTCAGTATCTTGAGTAACAATAAATTGTTTTCAATTGGGACATCCAAAATACATCGTTAGTTCTTGACTCTAGTTTGTTAATTACTTACTCTTAGGTATTTAACAAATTCAGAACTTCAGTCAAGACATAATGAGATTCATCCCATGCCATAATACAATGGTGTCTTAAATTCCTTCTGGGTTGGAACCATATTGAGTGTACACATGATACATCAAATTTTCTAACCTTGATAGCATTGGAGGTAAAACAGTTTAAGTCATCAAAGATCAAACAATATCTATAGAGTTTGATTTTCCATGATGGACATACCATAAAGTTGTGGTATTCCACGAGGATTGATGTTGTGATACTATCCCACAACTCATTAGATGAACTTATACTCTTTGGCTTACATATCTGCTAACCAAGTCAAACCAGATGGCATCAATAGTATTTTTAGCCTACTGCATACTTTATATTATAAGTCTTTGACCAAGTCAATGACTTCATGTGCATGTTTTGACTAGAAAACATAAACATTAAATATTTTACTATACGTCGTAAGTGTACATGTCTTAACAAGAAGACATAAAAAAATTAATGTCTTACTTTACGTTATAAGTCTTTCAACAATTAACGGAATTGATGTTTGTGTCTTTACAAGAGACCTAAACATATTCAACTAAAGTAATTATGAGCGACGACTCTTGGCCTCAATAGTAAATTCAAGTTAATTTCATACTTCATGATTATGACTTTACAAGAAAACATAATCATATTTACTAAAAAATTTAGCGAATATGTTGAAGTAGCTTTTCATGTTATCTTGATATTTGTTCTAATTAGGACAACATACATTTTATGTGTAGAAGTCCTAGTTTCTTACCTTGCAGTCAAGAAAAAACATTAGTCATATTGTTATATGTTGTACCTTGCACACAATTAAGATTTCTCCCATTTGTGCATGGCACAACATCATGAGAGTATACAGAAAAACACTACGCTCGTTTATTTGTATGAGCAATATGACGATGTCTAAGATAACATATGATTTTTACTCAAAATCAAAATATAGATATGTAGAACTTTATTGTTTTAATAATGAATCATGCATAACAATTTTATGGATAACATTTCAGGAAGCAACATTAGAAACCGATAAGTTATCTTATAAAATTTAAAGCAATGGTTCTTTATAAACTATGATGCTTCACTATGGAAAGTAAGGTATTATTTCAAGACAATTGGAAATAAGATGGGCAACTTGCAAGGTAAATAAATCTTACAGCTCCCACTGGATTAGACAACATTACATGTGTTTCGTCACCGGTAATATAATCGCGTAGCTCCCACTGGATTAGACAACATTATAAGTGTTACGTCACTAGTGGAGAGTGAGTGGCGATTGGATACTTTCCTCCTTTCTTTTAATATCTACACATTATTGCTAATGTGAGTCACTTGGACTAGAAAACATGTACTTAGGTATTCAAGGAAGTGCATCAAGTCCTAACATATAGACGATGGGCTAGCCATCATTGCTATTTTAACTTGAAAATAGGCATGCATTTCCTCCATATTTGGTCTACTTTACCACAAGGGTGTGTAGGACCTTAGTAGGTTTATTCGGTTAAGACAAATTGCTAGGTAATCATGCTAGTAATTGCCTTTACCACTTTGCGGTTTATTGATATTTCCGTCTTCTAATTATTAAAACTCGTATTATTTTTGGTAGCTATAGAAAACGTGTTCTTTAGTTATCCAAATATCTTATATTTCTTCAAGGTTTCAAAACTGGAACTAAGGTTATAAACGAAATTAAAAGAATAAGAATTGCAAACATACTTAACTGTTTTGACTTTTACAAGACATCACAATTTCTAGAGTAGGTGTGCTTTGAGTTTGATTAGAATTAGGACAATTCAAATATTCCTATTATGGCATTTTTTCATAAAGAAAAAGGATAGGAACAAGTCTCTTTCTTACAAGGAAAAAAAAGAATTAGTTTGTCCTTTTAAAAAGAAAGAACAAACTATTGTTTACGGTTTTTATTAATTCATTAAATGAATTACAAAGTTCATTTTTAGTATTTTCGCTAATTATCCTTTTATAAATTAAAAACCCCCCTGTTTATAATTTAAAACTATTTAATTTTTCGAAAAAAAGCTAAGATCCACATTGTGCTTCTACTATCACATCAGTTGATCGCTAGCAAAAGTAGATTCAATTGGTAGGCGACGATCACCAATTGCATTATTGTACAACTCTTAGATCATTATGGGACCATGGCATATAGTGTCAAACAACTAGTGTCATGTAGGCATGTTTAGTCTCATCTTTGCCTCGGGGCAAGGTTTTAACCGCTTAACCGATTAAGTCATCCAATTTGAGAACGTGTGAGAATATATCTAGGTCTCACGCATAGAGAATAGTCACCTTGGGTTACAATTCAACCTAGGTCCCACGCATAGGCAAAAAGTAATTGCAAGTGTTCTCAAGCGATTGGACGGCATGACTTAAATTTGTGACAGGTAAAATATTTTGATGTGAATCAAAAAAGGTGTACAAAGAAGCAAGCATTCATTCTTCGTAGCACAAGTTAGAAACTTTTTTTAACTTAAGTCTAATCATTTTTTTAATTTATGTGTTCGAGTTGTCCATTTTCAAGACTAATATTAATCCTAGGTGGATAATAAAGTTTGGCAATACATAACAAAGAATAAATAATAACGAGTTTAAGAGTTTAAGAGTTAATTTATAAAACAAGATTTTATGTTTCATAAACTTAGTTTAAAATAAATTTATAAGACTTAGTTTAAAATGGTTTGTGTTTTATTTTTTAGAAAATAATTTGCAATTTACATATAATCAAAGCATATAAGTAGCAAATCAACAAACACATAACCACAATATGCAAAGCCTCAACCGATGAAAAAACCTATGCTCGGTCTCGTGAGCCATCATGAGAACCAAGGGTCAACTAGGGACAAGCCTATACAACCACACGGAGGGCTTCCACTTGCTCCAAGACAATTAAGAGCAAGTAGAAACCCCCTTATGCACATGAAATAATGAATCTGTCCGCCCAGAATTTCTTTATTAGGAGGCCCAAACGCCTAGAAGGAATCTTCCCCACTCTTAGGTACAAACTACAAAGTTGTAGGCCCATGTCTTTTGTACCTGCACAAAAATGTCAGCCAATAACTCCTTACCACTCACCGGGAAAAGCCAAAATATAGCAGCTTCTTCCAGCAGCCCTTATCGGCATTAAATGTCTTTAACTCTTTCGCCATTCTTCACCCAAGCATCGATTACATGATATGAAAAGTAAAATTTCAACTAATTACTTTCTGTTTACCGTAAAGTGCCCAAAAATGGCAAAAAAACCCAAAATTAAATACATACATGAATGCCGAAAAAATGGTTAAAAAACCCCAAAACACGAAAATTTAAAGACAACTCCACAACGAAACAAGGGATAATGGTCTAGGTTTTCATCGGCTTTGCATTAAAACACATAATAATACAATAATATTATGATCAAAACAAGGTGTTGGCTAACTCATTGAAAAAACATGCATGTATTTGGGCCATGGAAAGAAAAATTAATAACAAGAATTAAAGATTTAGCCAACGAAACGAAGAAATTAATTAACAAGAATCAAAACCCTGTTTGGTACTCTTGTCAAATGGCCTTAGGTTCAAAACCCACTGATATTAGGAACTTCTAATTATCATTTTACCATAGAAAATTAAGCCATAGGGGCTTATTTGAAATCGTTTCATAAATCGATCAAATAGTGCATTTTAGGCCATTTTACACGTACCGGACAAGTATACCAATTAAAATATGCATAACAAATGGCTATGAGATCAAAAATCACAGATCATAAGACCCCTTGAGGGTCGTTCATATGTGAGAAAATAGGAGCCCTAGAGGCTGTTTAAATGTGGTTTCAAAAATCACCAAAAAAACACTTGTTTTATCAATTTTTATGCATACTCGATAATCATATAGCTCGTATGATGGCTCTGATACAACTATATGGTGATGATAGATATTAATAACATATTATAAATAAATAATTGTAGTAGAAGATCACCTATCAACGGATTCATATAGCCATATGATCAATCGGTAAATAAACAACATAACGATATACCTTTTTAGCGTGATTCGGGAGACACACGGGAGACAATCACCACACGAATTATATATGAAACCCAAGAGATCAATAAGGTTGATCTCCTCTATGCTAGAAACACACTACACGTCCATAATCACCACCCGATGCTAGTCTAAGCCCCCGTAACACGCGATCTAGCCTTGAACTACACTAGAATAAGGTTAATGAGATCAAAAAAAACACAAAACCCTAATATGGTGTGTGCTATTTCGTGGCTTTTGGGGTAGAGGAAGATGGAGAGAAAGTTGGTAAGTTGTTAATGTAATTTATAACCATTTATTGACCAAATCAATGGGAGGTTATAAGAAATAATGTCACACTTAACCCCTTGCTCTTTTCCCTCTTGTTTCCCACCATGGCCGGCCATATGGGGGCCCTAAATGGGTTTGCCCATTTTGTTGGTCCAATCAAATAAACTAAGTACTAGCTTAGTTATTAGTAGCCCATTAATGGATCCCAATTTTCGAAGGTTAAATATAATGTAAATACGATAGATACGATAAATTAAATGGTGTCTCTGTGTTGTGTGGACTCCATAGGCTCGCATATGTCTAGCCATATTATTATTTATTATGACACGTGATGAAGCGAAAAGTGTACCGCTTTTAAGGGGTCATTTAAGCCTTAAATCGTATTTATTTGATCAAATATTGCCCTAAATCGTTCCTTTTGTCATTTTAGGTACTTTTGAGGAGAAATCTGGAAAAGGAGGGATTTTGGACGTTTTTGGAGCATAAAAGTGAAGAAAACGACAAAGTCTCAAAAATCGGCTAAAAGTTACTCTTGACGGCGTCACAATTTACTCTGGACGGCGTCATGCTTTGGCAAGAAAAGTTGGACGTGAAATTTACTCATGATAAGCCAGTGAAAATAGCATGTGAATTCTGACGGCGTCACGCTTTAACTTGATCAAGGGCGTCACGGCTTAAATCATAAGGGGACGGCGTCACGTTCATGGTTCGACGGCGTCAAGCCTTGATAAGCCAGAATGGATTTTTGGAAGAGCTAAAGAGGGACGGCGTCAAGAAGGTCATCCGGGAACCCTAGAAGCGGCGAGGTGACGGCGTCACACTCCATAAGGTGACGCGCAGATCCAAAAATCTATATATAGTTTTCTAATTCTTTTGTCATTAGGGAGAGCTTAGTGTGTGGAATTTTGGATAAAACCCTAGGACGATTTTAGCTACTTTTTCAGGGCTTTTTGCCTTGAGATCTTCCATGTTTCATTGAAAGATAAGTTATCAATTAATCATTCAATATGTCTATGTGTTGTTTGATTCTATCTTATTCTTGTCTTTTGTTTAACATGTTAGGCTAAATTTATCTTGTGTTTGCTTAGATCTAATGAAACCTAGCTATTGATTATTGGTTGTTAGTGTGTTATTAGTTGTATTGGATGATTGTTTATCTATGTTAGGCTTAAGAAAACTGGCTAACTTCCTATTCGGTAACTTGCTTGAACGTCTTAAGAAACATGAACCAAACGCGTACTAAAGGTTTTTATGGTTGTATTTAATGCACAAGCGAATTCTAGTGATCCCATGTTAGGAGCTTCCTAGCCGGCTCGACATAGGAGTGAAGTAGGAGCTTGTAGAGTTGGGGAAGTAAGTACGCCACCCCACGAATGGTATTAAGGAATACACCCGTCATCCACGCGACTAATACACACTAATTAACCGGTAAAAGATAGCTAGGGAGTAAGGAAATCTAAGTAAACACATTTCTCTACACATAAGTTTCTCACCACATTTTTCATTTTCAGTTATTTATTTTATTTGCATTCGTAGTAATTTGGGTTAGTTGACTAGCAACTAATTCCGCCCACTCCTTCAAAACCGAGATTTTACTTGCTTTCATAAAAATATAAAAACATAAAAAGAATCTTCCTCAACCCTTAGACCTAATTAGAGTAGCCTTTCATACCTAACGAACACTATTCCCTGTGGAGAACGATCAATCCCCCGTACTTACCACTACACTATACTACATCGGTCAGGTACACTGCCTGGTGGGGTTGTAAGCCTCTTGAGATCCCTCGAGAGGTAAAACCTGTTGTAAGGTTACAAAACCACGCAATCAAGTTTTTGGCGCCGCTGCCGGGGAATAGTTATTGTTTAGGTTGAATTTTTTTTTTATTAGGTCTACTCACTAGATTCCTTTCTAGTGAGATTTTTATTTTATTTTTCTAGGTTTTCTTTAGTCTATCTTATTTCTTTGTGTGTTTGTTCGTAATTTCCATTGACTCTTCCGTTCACCATTATGGAGAACGCGAATCCACCATACTACCAGCCACGTAATTCACCCACTCCATATGACATCTTGATGTTTAAACAACATAAAGATGAACCTCTCTATGAATGCATGGACTCGTTTTAAATATTTACTCCAAAAAGTCCCTCATCATAACTTCGATTTTTGGTCCCTAACTCAAATCTTTTACAATCATGTCGACCGACATGCCCAAAGGGACATTTACCATATTGCCGGGAGGGGTATTAGGAATTAAGTGCTGAGAAAGCATGGGAAGCTATTGAAGAGTGTGCCCAATATTATTATATAGTAGACAACCCAACAAACGTTAGTACAAGTCAATTGACCACAAATTTCGAGGATCATGAAACAAGTTTGTTTGGGGATGAATATGTTAGTGTTGAGATACCTAAGTGGATGTCATGTAATGCCATATTACAAAACAAACACATAGGTGACCTGTATATGACGGAGGATTTAGCCGAACATGATCACATTGATCAAAAAGACCTAGGTTTTGGGGATTGATGACTCGAATCTCAAGAAACACATGATGAATCTTTTAGGCAGTTTGAATATAGCAGTCAGAATATTGAGGATGATCCGTATGATTTGGACATAGAAGTTGAAATGCCTAGAGAAGCACTTGAGATACTTGGGAAAATGTTAGGGTTAGATCCTACTAAAACGCATGATGAGGGTAAGGTGAGCTTGAAAGTAAGGAATGATGAGGTAAGTAACATAAGCCCACCAAGTGCCCACAAGTCCTACCATCATTTGAGGCACACACACCGCCCGTGACTTACCCGGAAGAAGTGGAAGAGACTATAGGAACCCCAATAGAGGTAGAACCCTTGGACCAAGCACAACTTTGAGGATATAGGTTTGAATGGTTATAGTGATCACAACCTTACTCTTAGTTCTAGGTTCCCCCTAAATTTGGGTAGGAAAACATTTAGCTATGTTGGTCCCCGGTACATTTAAATTTCTAGAATTTTTGCTTTAGGACCATTCCGGGGGCCCCCCAAGTGAGACAAACATTCGTGTAGTTAGTTTTTCAAAAAGATAAAGGGGCTTTAGGAAAAACCCCATTTTTTTAAAACCCCCTGTTTTTTTTGTTAAAATTACTTGGCTAAAATTGGTAAAAGTAATTCCCCCTCCCCACCACCCCTTTTTGGGGTTTGTACTCATTTTTTAGTAAAACCGATACCCCTAGAAACACCCCCCAAGCCTATCTTTTCGTTTCGCCCTTTTAAAACATTTTACTTAAAGGAAGAATTTGTTTCACCCCAAAAAAAAAAAAATTTTGAAAAACACCCCCAAATCGCCTTAGCCTACCTTGAAAAGCACTCATTTTTAGTGCATTATTTTTACAAACATTTTTTTAAAAAAAACCCAAGTTAATTATCAAATTGATTACAGGGGTTTGCAAAGGGCGAGTCAAAAATCCTTTGGTACATATTGTTTTGGGACGATTGGGGCCCCCAGGGGAAAGTACAGGTTTAAAAGGGGTAATGGGGAAGAACATCATTTATTACCCCCATATGGGGCAAAAATTTTTAAAAAAATACTCCAAGTTTTTTATTATCTTAATTCGAGTCATTAGAATTTGTTAAATTTTTAAAGTTATGTAAAAGTTCAATTTTAAGGGGAAAAGCAAATGCCCCTATGATGTAAATTTTTTTTTTTTTTTTTGGGGAAAAGGTAAAGGGGAAAAGTTTTAAAGCCAAAAAAAAAAAAAAAAAAAAAAAAAAAAAAAAAAAAAAAAAAAAAAAAAAAAAAATCAAAAAAAAAAGAAAAAAAAAAAAATGAAAAAAATAAAAAATAGAAAAAACATACGGACTACCTCCCGTTTTATTTTATGTTTTATTTTTATTTTTGTTATTTTGTTATTTTGTTTCTAGCTTTAAGATCGAGTCTAATCTTTGGCTTAGCAACATTGTATAGTACATGTAAAATTTATCAAGATCTTTTAACCCAGCCACCAGTAAAAAAATCTTGGGGGTTGTGTGGAATTTTTGGGGAAAAACCCTAAGACGATTTTAGCTTTTTTTCGGGCTTTTTGCCTGAGATTTTTCCATGTTTTTTTGAAGATAAGTTTTCAAATTTAACATTCAATATGTCTATGTGTTGTTTGATTTTCTTATTCTTTCTTTTGTTTTTAAAATGTTAGGGTAATTTATCTTGTGTTTGCTTAGATCTAATGAAACCTAGCTATTGATTATTGGGTTTTATGTGTTTTAGTTGTATTGGATGATTGTTTTTCTATGTTAGGGTTAAGAAAACTGGCTAACTTCCTATTCGGTAACTTCTTGAAAAGTCTTAAGAAAAATGAACCAAAGCGACTAAAGGTTTTTTTTGGTTTTATTTTAAAGCACAAACCCAATTCTAGTGATCCCATGTTAGGAGCTTCCTAGCCGGCTCGACATAGGATGAAGTAGGAGCTTGTAGAGTTGGGGAAATAAGTACGCCCCCCACGAAGGTATTAAGGAATCACCCGTATCCACGCGACTAATACACACTAAATTCCGGGAAAAATAGTTTGGGAGTAAGGAAATCTAAGTAAACACATTTCCTTTCACATAAGTTTTCCCCCACTTTTCATTTTGTTATTTTTTTTATTTTCATTGTAGTAAATTTGGTTAGTTTTACTACAACAAATTCCCCCCACTCCTTCAAAACCGAGATTTTACTTGCTTTTTTAAAATTTAAAAAAATAAAAAGAATCTTCCTCAACCCTTAGACCTAATTAGAGGCCTTTCAACCCAACGAACACTATTCCCTGTGGAGAACGAGCATACTCCAATAGGTTCATTATCTGAATTTATTTTCATTAGTATTTTCTTCGGGAAATTATCATTTATTTCGAATTCATTATAGTCATCTTCTTGTTTCTCAATTCTAGAAAGATGATCTACTTCAATGTTTTCTGCACCTTTTTTTGTCTTTAATCTCTATATCGAATTCTTGCAAGAGCAAAACCCATCGTATGAGATGAGGTTTGGCATCTAGCTTCTTAAAGAGATATTTTAAGCTTGCATGATCCGTATAAACAATTGTTTTGGACAGAACAAGGTATGATCAAAATTTAACAAATGCAAATACAACAGCCATAAGTTCTTTTTCTGTGACTATGTAATTTTGTTGAGCTGCATTTAGTGTTTTACTTGCAAAGTATATCGGGTGAAAATTCTTTCCATTCCATTGACCAAGTATGGCCTCCAATGGCACTGTCACTTGCATCACACATTAACTCAAATGGAATATTCTAATTTGGGCTAGCAATAATGGGTGTGCATGTAAGTTTTTCTTTCAATATTTCAAATGTCGTAAGACATTCTTCATTGAATTCGAATGGAACATCTTTTTCAAGAAGTTTAGTTATTGGTTTAGTGATTTTGGAAAAATCCTTAATGAATCGTTGGTAAAAACCGGCATGCCCTAAAAAACTTCTAATACCTTTAATATTAGTAGGGGGTGGAAATTTGGATATGACTTCGATTTTTGCTTTGTCAACTTCTAGTCCTACTCTGGATACTTTGTGTCCGAGCACAATTCCTTCTTTAACCATGAAGTGACATTTTTCCCAATTTAGAAATAAATTGGCTTCTACACATCGCTTGAGCATTTTGCTTAAGTTGACAAGACAACTTTTAAATGAATTTCCAAAAACAGAAAAATCGTCCATGAAAACTTCCATGGACTCTTCAATCATGTCATGGAATATGGCAATCATGCATATTTGAAAAGTAGCAGGAGCATTGCATAAGCCAAAAGGCATTCGTTGATAAGCATATGTTCCGAAAGGATATGTGAACGTTGTTTTCTCTTGATCTAGTGGATCAATTGGAATTTGAAAGTAGCCAGAAAAACCATCGAGGAAACAAAAGTATTCATTTCCTGCTAGTCTTTCTAACATTTGATCCATGAAGGGTAAGGGAAAATGATCTTTTGCGGTAGCCTCATTGAGGTTTCGGTAGTCTATACAAACACGCCAACCGGTAATAGTTCTGGTTGGAACCAGTTCATCTTTTTCATTTGTAACCACGGTGATACCACCTTTCTTTGGCACACAATGAATAGGATAAACCCACGGGCTATCAACAATTGGGTAAATTATTCCCACGTCGAGGAGTTTTATTACTTCTTTTTTTACTACTTCTTGCATATTAGGATTAAGTCTTCTTTGTTTTTGAACAACAGGTTTCTTGTCTTCTAGCATTTGAATTTTATGTTTGCAAAATGAAGGACAGATACCAGGAATGTCTGAGGTTTTCCAGGCAAAGGCCCGTTTATGATTTCTGAGAACAGTGAGTAAGTCTGCTTTATTTTTGTCTGAGATTTCGGATGATATGATAACAGGAAGTAAGGATGTTCCTTCTAGAAAAGCATATTCGAGATGTTTAGGAAGTGGTTTGAGTTCAAGATCAGTAGGAGGTTCTTCTAGAGATTTTTTTAACTTTATGATCTGTATTGAATGTAATTCTTTCAAATATGATTTCTTCATCATCATCTGTTTCAATTTCTTTGATATTCATGGCTATGAATTCGTCAAATTTTGCATAAAGTTTTTCTTCAAGAATTGTTCCTTTGATGGTATGGAGAATTTCAATCCCTTCGTTAAGCAAGATGTCGAAATCTTCTTCAAGAATCTCGTCTATAACATCAATGCTAAAACAGGTGTCATCATTAGAGTAGGAATGTTTCATGGCTGAATCAATTGAAAAGGATATTCTCTCTTCACCAACTCCAAGATTAAGTTTCTTTTGTTTGACACGAATTATTGCATCATCGGTATGCAAGAATGGTCTTCCTAAAATTAGAGGGACATTGTTGTCTTCCTCCATTTCTAGGATAACAAAATCCACTGGGAAAGTGAATTTACCAACTTCAACTAGTATATTTTCAGCTATCCCAACAGGATATTGAAAAGATCTATCTACTAATTGAATGCTCATCTTGGTAGTTTTAAGAGTTTCTAGAGTGAGTTTGGCATAAAGAGAATATGGCATAAGGTTTATACTTGCGCCAAGATCGGCCAAGGCGTTGCAAGAGAATGCTTTGCCAAAATTACAAGGAATCAGGAAACTTCCTGGGTCACCTAATTTAGGTGGAACTTTGTATTGGATTATTGCTGAGGATTCATCACTTAGAAAGGCTGCGAAAATTTCTTCCAATTTATGCTTATTACTTACAAGTTCTTTTAGGAATTTACCATAGTCTGGCATTCCTGCTATGACATCGAAAAGTGGAACATTGATTCGAACGGCACGAATCATGTATAGGAATTTTCCATATTGAGCTTCCATTTTTTCTTTTCTGAGATGTTGGGGGTATGGAATTTTAGGTTTGTATGATTTTAAAACAGGTGTTTCGGGTACTGTTTTTGTTTTGAGTTTCTTTTGAGGAGTCGGTTCATCTTCCTCATCATTGTCAAGTTCGACAGGTGGTTGTGTTTGACAAGGATTAGGCGGTGGTTCATATGAAGTACCATTTCTAGTAGTTATTGCATTCACATGCTCTTGACGATCTTGAGGTGGTTGATAAGGTCTAGAGGTACCACCTCTTGGGTTGGGTGTAGTGTTGCTAGGAAGTGATCCAGGAGATCGACCAGCTTGTTTTTCAGCTAATCTGTCAAATTTCTCCTCTAGATTTTGGATAGAAGCTTGGTGGTTTCTTGTTGTGGATTCTAATTTCTCTTTGAGATCTGTGAATTTGTTTTTAACGAATGTGTTTGTGGATTGTTGTAATTTAATGAATTTGCTGAGTTGTTTTTGAATATCTGGCTTTTCGTCAGAATATGATGATCAAGCTTGATCATGGTTATATTCTGATCTTTCGCCAGTACGCCATTTATCTCGATCTCAATCGCGATTACGATAGTCATCATAAAACGAGTGCGTTGAAATGTGTTCATAAACTTGGTTTCTTCTTCGCGAGACATAGGCGTATCATTACAATTTGCGGTTCAATGATTTCCACCACAATTATTGCAGTTCTCACACTTCTCTTTTATTTCTTTATACTGAGCATCCATTTTGAGGGTCATGGCGTCCATTCGTGCCATAATTTTATCAGTATCAGAATTATTGCTACCTTCATCGGTGAAAGCAACAGTTTTACAAAGAGAGAGTTTTGGTTTTTGATTTTTTGCCCAATCATGTTTGAGTAAGACTTTGTCTTCGAGTAGTTAATAAGCTTGATTTGGGATTTTGTATAGGAATATTCCTCCTGTAGCAGCATTCAAGGCTTCTTGCGTGCTCTCGTCGAGTCCATGGTAAAAGATTTTGATTATGTTTCCTTTACTTAAACCGTGTCCATGACAATTCCTGAGCATTTCTTTCATTCGTAGCCACGCTTCCGTCAAGGTTTCTCGATCTTGCTGAGAAAAAGCACGGATTTCCCCGAGAAGTCGGTCGAATAATGCTGGAGGAAAGAATCGGCTTATGAAAGCATTACGAAGTTCGTCCCATGTTGCTATGGTTCCTTCGTCGAGTTCATCTAACCAGGTTTTTGCTTCCCCAGTCAGGGATAATGGAAACATCATGTGCCGGACGGCTTCATTCTCGGTTTCTCCATATCTAAACATTTCACAAATTCCGAGAAACTCGTGGATGTGTTTATGAGGATTGGTTTCGTTTCTTCCATCGAATTGATTACCTTTGACAAGGGTCAAATGATTGCCTTTGATGGCGAATTTGTTGGCGGTGTCAGGCAGAGTGATTGCAAGACCAGGGGTAGGAGCAACGGTTCGCTCATTAGCCCACATAGGTTCATTATCTGTTTCATCCATTGGATCGTGAAGTTTGACGAACTTTATTAAAAATCGATAAAGAGAAAGATCGTCAATAGTAGGAACTATCTCTTTCAGTGTTTCAGGTCTTAAGTCTTTTTGTGAGAATGGAACTCTTTTGTTACGTCTCCGTCTTCGGTTTATGGTTCGTTCGGGTTCGGATAAAGGACTAGCAAGCTCTGCGTTGGAGGATCGTGTGACCATCTAATACTTAGCTGCTAAGGGTGATAGTAACGGAAAAACAAAGATTCAATTCAGATGAACTGAATTCTTGTTTGTGATGTGACAAGTACGGCGTACTTAGTTATAAGTACGGCGCACTTCTGGGAAATTTTTGTTTTTCGAAAAAAGTTTGATAAGTTTTATTTGTTGGAATTATCTTCTGTGTTATGTTGTAAACTGAATTCGGATATTTGAATCAATTCTAGAATGGAGTTATAACACTTCCAGGAAAGAGTGTTACGTTTCCCAGAACAGCGGCGTTATTTTAGGAAAAGTACGCAGTGATCGTGTTTGAAAAATGGCGGAGTTTAAGAAAAAGCGGCGGTTTTGTTGAGACAGAGCAATAATGTTCAAGCAGTTTAAACACAAAATGCAATCCAAATATTCCTAATATGATTAAATAAGTGATAATAGAACAAGTGCCAGTCCCTGGCAGCGGCGCCAAAAACTTTGATGTGTCTCGAAAGCTTTAAATTTATATAACTAGTTCTACCGATTTATCTTGGTTCAAAACACATGGGTAAAAGTATAACCCTTGTTTATAGTAAATATTTTTGGTATGACCAGGTCGTTCCACAGGGATTGAAATTATTCTATATATCAATTAACTACTTAAGATGATTTAGAAAGCGTTTTAAACAAATATGAAAAAACTAAATGAGATTCAAATATGAGACAAATATGATTACTTGGATATTTACTATAACTCAGTGAATGATTAATGATGGTGATCTCAAAGATGGAGTAAGTTCAACCAATGATTAGTTGTTTTCATCAAAATAACGTTTTCACGGATTAAAAAGTTTGATTCAAGACTTATGTTTACTAGCACTTGAACGAGTGGGTAAAAAGCTCAAGAACTAATTGCAATGCAGTAAATTTTGTTGTTTATAACTTAACAAGAGCGGATTTCTCCAACCAATTGATCAAGATACATGGACATATTTCGAAAACTATATAATACCAATTGGTTCTTTCGACCTTTTCCAATTGACAAGTATAATCAAAAGTGATAAACAATGGATAACAAGTTTAGAACACAGCAAGGTTTCAACATAAACAAGAAATCAAATGAGATCATATCAAAACCAATCACTTTATTATATTAACATATCCAAGCAACCATAAGGAGTTTAGCCTAACATGGCTTTAGCAATCATGCTTACAGTGATTGATTCGTTTGCAATGAGAGACATACTTCCTGAATTAGTTACAATGATTGAGCTACCGTCACTAGCGATCACTATAACAATACCAAGAAAGTACTTCAATGTATTTGGAACTTAAGCTTCACTTGATCACTCCAATTGATGTAATTCGAATGGTAAAGAGTTAGCAGAGCTTTTGTAATAGTTGGGATGAGAGGTGTGTTGATTGAGACGGATTGAGGCTCAATTTATAGGCTAACTGTGACTGATCATATTATGAAGTATGCCGCACTTGAGGTAAGATCAGCGGGCTTCACTTGCGATACCGGCGAACATAGTTAGTAACACCGGCGGGCTTCAATAGTTTTCTTAGCGCCAAAGGGTCATTAATTGAACCGAAGACCGGTGCACATAATTCTTGAAATCGCCGTACTTGACGATGTTGACTCAGACTTGTATAATACTTATTACGCCCTCGTAACCGGCGTACATTGATAGAAAGGGCGGTGTGCTTTTCTTCTTTATCAGGCAATACTTTGCTCTAGCATCCACTTGGCTTAGATGCTTACACTTTATCTTGATTCTTGAAGTTCTTTGTCGATTGCACCTTAAATGTATTTTCATGCAATTACGTATCGAAAGTACATAGAATCTATTAAGAAACTAACAAATAACACTATATAAAATATGTATAATTCGAGCGTCATCAAATATGTTGATTTAATAGTCAACTGGTCAAGTGTAGAAGGTATCTTATTAGACGAGATATTGTAATATGTTGCTATTTTTATGGAACTCGAGATTTTAGCTAATGTGGAGTGTGCTAGTAGGATCTGTATGTTTTTTATTATCTGTAGTGTGACTAGTTTTATGATTGCTCTCTAAAACTGCATGTTCGTGTATCGTTTTTTGATAAAATAGATAGGTAGATTTGAGTGTTTGGTCAGAAGAAAAACTGTTTATGCTTATCCTACTTATTTAAGATAAAATTAGCAGTTTCAGATAGTGAGCAGATGAGGAATTCTTAGTGGCCTGGTCATAGTTTAATAATTGGTCTTGTCATTTTTGTCTATCCAATAGTTTTAAACATGTCTGCACTTTTTATCCTATTAATGGGGCATATTTATAGTTTATATTTGGGTAGGAATTATGATATGGCCATGTGGGTGTTAATATGGTTGGGTCGGCTGATACAACAGCAACTAAACACACCTGTTGTTGTAATAGAGGTGATTAGTTGTTGTTGCAGCAGTAACCAAACAACCCCGCTGCTGCAACAGGGGTGTTTGGTTGTTGTTGCAGCAGTAACCAAACACCGCTGTTGCAGCAGCGGGAGTGTTTGGTTACTACTGCAACAACAACCAAACACCCCTGTTGCAGCATGTTTTATTTATTTATTTATTTTTTAATTTTCTATTTATTTATTATTTATTTATTTTATTTTTTTGTAAGCAGATGTGATAACAAAAGTTTATAGACGTTCTGTGTATATGATAAACGCATCCATTCTGAACAATAAAAATTTGACATGTCTCTAAAATGAAACGTGTTCTCAGTTTTTTAACTGTCAAATGTTGTCTTACTATTGACCTATTGAATGGATTGTTACCAAGGCCTCATCAATTCAGTATGAGGACTGTTTTTGTTTAGTTCTTGGATGATTGAGTCTCATTTGATACCTATAAAGATAGTTAACTAGAGCTTAGATGGCTGATCTTACATATATGCTTACTGATGGATCTTAAAAGGCGATACTTTGTTTTTAATCTTTCCACTAGTGCTTGCTAAACTTCCACATGTTGGAAGTTTTGACAATGTTTGCTTTACTATAACTAAACATTTAGATGTTCAAAGGTTTTTTTGGAACTGATGTTGGAAGTAACTTTGTCGTTTATTTGATTCATTTCACCAGTTTTGACTTATTTTGACCCATTACACTCGTTTTGCGACTTTACAGAATCGGATGCTAGATATTAGAGAGGGTCAACAAGGTCAAGAAGAGCAACTCACTGATGAGCAGATTGTAGCACAAGTCTTGGGAACTAAACGATGGTTTAACCCGGGACGAGGTAGGGTGTTGGCGGGTAGTTCTTCGTCTTCTTCTTCTGTACGCTCCCACCCCGCTCCCGCACCACAAATGACTCAATCTTAAATAATTGCTCTGGCGAGGTACGTGACAGATACTCGAAAGCATGTTATGAACCTACATGAAGAATTAGCAGACCGTAACGTCATTGATTTGCCACCGCCCCCTGAGCTTGACCCCTCACTGTTTATGGATGTTGATGAAGAAGAGGATGGGGACGACTCCACAAGTGAGTAAATCAACAATTTATGGTGTTAAACAATTTACATTTATGTCATTTTGGACAATTTATGTTTATGATGTTGAACAATTTACATTTATGTCGTCGAACTAAGTTGTTAAACCATGTAGCCTTTGAACAATTTATGGAATGTAGTTTGCTTTAGTTATTGGTTGTGTTGATTTGAAATTCTTGAAAATTTGGTTGCGGAAAAATCTGGAAAACAGGGTCGGAAAACCTGGGAAAACGCGACAAAATAACCTAGCTGTTTTGTAGCAGATACCACTTTTAGCGACAACATGTTGTCGCTACATGTTGTCGCTATTAGTGATATTTGCATTTTTGTTTTTTTCAGTGACAACTTGTTGTTGCTATAGGTTTGGTCAAAATAAGTCAAACCTTTTAGTGGCTACATGTTGTCACTAAAAAGTTGTCGCAAAAAACTTAGTCAATGAAAGTCAAGCTTTTAGTGACAACATGTTGTCACTAAAAAGTTGTTGCAAAAAACACTTGGTCAATGAAAGTCAAACTTTTAGTGACAACATGTTGTCGCTACAAGTGTTGTCACAAAAAAGACTTGAGTAAACAAGTCAAACTTTTGGTCAAACCTGTTGTCGCAATAGGTAAAAAATGTTGTCACAATAACCTAGAGTGACGCGGTTATAGCGACAACGCTTTTCGTGACAACATGTTGTCGCAAATATACTTATAGCGACAATATTGACACTTTTAGCGACAACATTCCGTTGTCGCTACTTGCGCTGAATGGTGTAGTGTGAAGAAGGAGCTATATACATGGAAAAATTATCTTTAAACCGTTGATTTATTTAACACGTTTGTTTCCGTATCCACAAACTGCTTGGTTGGTCATGCAACCTATTAAAGTAGGAAACAATACTAAGTGGCTTGGCTGGTCTTGTGACCCTAAATCAACATGTCCAAATTGCATTGCTCTATTTTTTTCGAGGTTTTCAAGATCGGGATCCTACCTAAGATCGTTTTCGTCTTTGCAAGATCGTGATCGTAAGATCAGATCGTGATCATAAGATATTACAATAATGGTATTTTTTAATAATCTTTGTAATATTATTTAAATCTACAAATTATTATATATTATAAACATAAAATTATATGAATATTTCATGAAAATATTGTCCTAAATTATGAATATAAAATGTTTAAGAAGAATTACATGTTGTTTTTAAATTACATAAAAACATAAATCATAAATTTGTAGTTTTTTAGTTTAAGGTTCGAGAAAAGTAAGATCGGTTCGGAGTAGATCTTAAGATCCTATGGTCAAGATCGGGATCCTATAAGATCTTAAGCTTGTTAAGATCCTACGTAAGATCCGGATCGTTTTTGCTTTGTAGAATCGTAAAATCGTAAGATCCTAAGATCAGGATCGAGATCTTAACAACTACTCCCTCCGTCTCAATTTATTTGTTAGGAGAGAGAAAACACAAAGTTTAATAAAAGTGGGGCCACTTTAATTTTCAATTACTAAAATGGAATATTCCTCCACTAGATTCTCTAGTTTTTACTAAATAAGGAAAGTGGACAATTAATTTGAGATATCCATAAAAGAAAATATGGACAAATAAATTGAGACCGAGGGAGTATGATTTTTCCATATAGTATTCCTCTAGCAACTTGCCAGAGCGTTTTTCAAAAAAAACAATTTAAGTAAAAAGTGTACGTTAGTACTCCCTACGTCTCAAAATAATTGTCCCCCGACAAAAAACACACAGTTTAAGAAAAACAAAATTAATACTGCTTTCTCTCTCTTACTTTTTTGCCAAATGACAAGTTTACCCTTAACCAATTAATTAACACTTCTTTAAAGTTTGTAATATTAATTTCAACCAAGGGTAATATAGTAAACTTTACCAAACTCCACTTTTTATCCACTTTCTATTTTTGGCATGGGACAATAATTTTGGGATAACCGAAAAAGAAAATAGGGACAATAAAATTGGGACGGATGGAGTATTATCTAAAAATGTCTTTTAATTTCTAATCAATTTTGGTAGCTATTTTTACCTCGTGTCAAATCAGAAAAGTTGTCCGATGAGTCGACGCGTAAACACAAAACTTTTGCTCTTGTCGGTAGGCTAATGATTCTTGTTTACAATCCTTTTTCCTTTCTCCTTTTAATTATTATTGTTAAAATTTAGATGCTTGAAGTAAAGATAAAGCTAGAATCTAAAACTAGAATACAAAAGTAAGAATGATCATTGATGAGAAGGAATATATACCACGACAGCATCTATCATGATAAACTTAATACTCGATTTAAAACCATAAGATTGTCATTAAATAGATTATTAATGAAACACATTAAAGCTGTTTTAAACTTTTAACACAAGTCACTGTATGTGACACGAGCAAATTACACGACGTTATAATTAATTAGCTATCGATTTTCGTAAGGTTTAAAACAATGATTTTCTTCGTGATTGATTATGCATAAAGTTTTAACGAAACAACTAACATGGTACACCGAAAGTAATCATCTCTTCTTTTTCCTGAAAATTGAGATGCACATTTATTTTACGGGGTGAAGTTGGCATAGCCATGCCCCATGACATTATTGAACAGACAAAATTGTATGGCCATACAAACGTAACCGACGGATTTAATTAATTTATGTTATACTTTTTGATAATAAGATGATATGCATGATACTGATAAAAAAATAAATAAATAAATAAATAAATAATAATAATAATAATAATAATAATAATAATAATAATAATAATAATAATAATAATAATAATAATAATAAAGGAAAGCATGAATTTTACAGATTATAATCTTATTTTTAAATAATTAGCTAGGAACCAGAGGATGTGATAATTTACTAAAAAAAGCAACTATTATCAATATTGTATTTTGACTTGTATATAGTTTTAGTGTTTTACAATGAAAATAATGCGAATTGATCAAAGCGTTACTCATAAGATAATAAACGGATTGTGACGTTTTGTTTATGCTCCATTATTTTCAGGAATTAAACTATATAAAAAAAAAATGGACGGCTTTAAAAGTTCCAAGATTCGACACTTGTGGGGTGTCAGATTAAATGTGCTTTACTTTGTGTTCCGATTTAGACCCTAGAACACGCTTATTATAAATAATCTCGATTGTTAATGACATGAATATGTAAACGAAATAAAGTGTTTACTCTTAAGATGTCATAAGCTTGTTAAAATTAACAGCAAATTATATTTGCAGTTAAACGTTTCTGTTACGCATACTATGGACACGTTAATATGCACAAACGTATAAAATACATGTTTGAGTAACTATTTGACAAGCATTGATGAATAACAAACTCCTCACCGACGACAATATTATGATTTATGAATGAGTACATCATTTGACAAGAATGTAACGTCACATCGGGGAAAAAATCTATAAACTTGACTATCAATATTTTATACGATGCCATAAACTTAATAATTGCCTCAATCCTTTTGATACGATCCTTCGAACGAGTTACCCCTTTGCAAAGTTGTTGACGAAAGATAGCGCGACGCTAGCCAAATGTGCAATGTTCAAAACATGTTTTCGAACCATGATTTTGAGCTCTCCATTCATATTTTTGCTGGAAAAACCATCCGTACATGTATCATCATCTGTCAAAGCGGCACTGACCCATGTTTCTATACTATTCATGTTAAACGAGAACTCGGATCCCATATGCACCTTGACCATTTCTACCATGGACTTGTGGAGCTCATAAGCCGAGTCATCGATCTCTTCAAAGCAATCTTTTAGTGCCGACATTTCTCTCTTTGTCAACTTGTGAGTTCTTGAATAAGCTAGGAGTTTTTTTGTAGTTTTCCGTGTGTTGCTAAGAGTTGCAGCTAGCGCGGTTTGTGCCAAGAGTCTTGGACTGGTTCCAATTCTTGTTGCAAACCTCGATAGGTACAAGTAACAAAGTTGAGGATACAAGGTGGTGTTGCATGATTTATGAATGAAAATAGTGTTGGATCTTGTTGGGCTAATGGCTAGGCTGAATATGAGCAATGCTAAAATTGATTGCCGCATCTCTCACACTCTTTCCTTTGTCTTCTGTTTCTCTCTCTAGAGGTACGAAGATAAGGGACGAATGAGTCGTAATATATGGGCACAGATTGAATACATTATGATTGTGGGCACAGCACTAGATGTCACAGTCTCACCATTGTCTTTTACTTACATAAACTTGTTATACAATTCTAAACATCTACCATTTGATATGATGCATGGTTTGGTTCAAATAATTGTTTATTAACCACATGCTAAACAATATCTAGGGATATGTTTAATATAATACTCCCTCCGTCTCAAAATTATAATACATATTTCTTTTTCATGATGTCTAAAAATAATTGTTCACTTTCCTTTTTAAGCAAAAACTAGAGAATTTAGTGAGGGAATATTCTATTTAAGTGGTTGAAAATTAAAGTAGCCCCACTTTTATTAAACTATGTGATTCTTGTCTTCTGACAATAATTTTGAGACGGAGGAGTACTAGAACGACTTGCAATCACATATCAATTTTGGGTGTTTGGGTGAAACTTGAAAGTGACCGTAGATTGTTTTGATATATGTCATATTACTTTTGGAAAATGTGCAAAAGTGTGATATAAGATGACTTTTATTTTCAATTCAACTAAACTTTATAATATATTGCTAAAACTAGGACACCCAATCATGGTTTGCCATTTTTACCCTTTTGTATCCATTGCACACCTATTTGTCACGTATTTTCACTTTATTTAATAGCTTACTACACCCCAAATATCGCATAATTTGCCATATCTCCTCGCAGGCACATCGATTCTTCCTGGAAATTACACAATCTTCACTGCCGTCTCATTCCGATCATGATGATACCAATCTCATCCGTTTTCATGCACACTGGATTTCGACCAGAACGAAATCGAAGATGTTGTAATCGAGTTGCGAAGTGGGTCACGTGAAAAAGAAATAAGACCCATTCTCACCCATTGGTTTCTACACTGCGAAAAACTACAAATCCATTATGAATGGTTCAACAGAATGGCATGAGCCCGCTACATTTGACAAGGCTAGACTTCCCTTTCACATAAAAAAACATTAAATTCTAAGTTACAATTTAAAAGTACACATTGTGATTTCTTATAAATATATATTCATCCAGTTTCAAATAATGTATACACCAAGATCTTATCATCTCATCATGTCATTACAAGGATCATATCTGTTTGTCTCAAATTATGTCAGTTTTATAAAACCCAAGTTAAAACAATTTAAGTAACAACACATGATGTAACTTTTCAACGTACAAGTCTTTATTGATATTGTTAATACAAATATCGTACTAAAAACGTTATTTATATTTTACGATCTTTACTTAGTTTTGTTAATGACAATTACAAAGTATATCTTTTAGCAAATTATAAATACTAGCTAAAGTCACTTTAAAACACATTTTTCATTTCACAAGATTACTTAGAATTACATTTTACACATCTACTAGTTTATTTCCTTAAAAGAAAACTTTATTTTTAAAAATGATACAATGACATCATGGCATGCATCATACATAGATTATGTGATATCTTAGTTAGATCTTCAAGCAAGATAGTTGACTTTGGAAGATCTTGATATGACAACACAAAGATATGGAAAGATTGTGGAAGATTTGGAGAGATTTGAAAAATCTCTTAGCTGTCATTTTGGCGGAACCAAACGACATCAAAGACGGATCTCTTTTATGGGATCCGCCGGCTGTTCACCAGCTTGCCTATAAATAGCAAGCTGATCATTTGAACACACCATCACTCATAAAGCCTAATATTCATACTCATTCATTTACATATTATCTAACCCTCATCATTCATTCATTTCATTCGATTTTTCCTTTTGTAGCAAAGGAGATTAAGCATCAAGGTTCAACACAGACGTGTAAAACCTTTAGCATAGTTACTGTGTGACATAGTTGTAGTTCACATATCATTATTTGTATCATTTATCTCAGTGAGTGTGGTTAGTGTTTTAGTCCTCAAAACACAAAGAGTGTAGGGAGTGGTTGTACCCTTGTGAAAGAACCAAACGGGAGTGGTTGAACCCTTGTAAAGAACTCGACATCTAGCTTAGTGTCGGTAATTGTATAGGCGACGTTAGGTTGGTTCTGCCTTGAAGTAGAACTCGGTGTTTAGCTTAGTATCGGAAAAGGAAGTAAGCGACGTATAAAGGTTTTCTCCACCTAGAAGAGAGTTTGTTTCTTAGTGAAGAATAACTCTCGAGTTAGAGGCTCGAGGAGTGGAGTAGGGCAAGGAAGAGAGTCCTTGTAGCCGAACCACTATAAACATCCGTGTTGTGTGGTTTGATCTTTCCTCTCTTTACTTTTCATATATATTGTGTGAATATTTGTTTATACTTGTTTCCTTTGAATTAACATAGAGTAACAAAGCGAATTAATTTTAAACGGTAAAACTATTCAACCCCCCCCCCCCCTTCTAGTTTTCCACAATTGGCATCAAGAGCTACGTTACTTAAGATTTTTAAAATATATTGTATTTTAAAACTTAAAACGATCCATGGATTTTGAAAACTTTAAAGAAGGGCAATCTATGCAAAGACCACCTTTATTTGAACCAAATTATTTTATTTATTGGAAAAATCGCTTTGAGACTTATGTGAAGTCAAAGGATATAGATCTATTGTATATAATTGTTGAGGGTGATTACAAGGCCATAAGTAATGATATTTCGGGTGGTCGGGATGTAGGAACTTCTCTTACTCGTCACAGTGATGAGCAAAAGAAGTTGATTGCCAAAAATAATGAAGCCAAAATGATGTTTTACAATGCTTTACCTAAGAAAGAATATGAAAGAGTTTTTATGTGTAAAACGGCTAAAGATATTTGGCAATCTCTAATTATCACTCATCAAGGGAACTCACAAGTCAAAGATAACAAAATTGATCTTCTTATTCAACAATATGAACAATTTGTTATCTCTGAAGATGAGACCATTGATAGTGCGTTTGCTAGATTTAATACTATTATTACATCACTTAAAGCACTTGACGAATCTTTTTCTAGTAAGAATTTTGTCAGGAAATTTCTAAGAGCACTCCATCCGAAGTGAAGAGCAAAAGTGACAGCTATTGAAGAATCCAAGGATCTTTCAAGCATGAAACTGGATGAGCTTATAGGAAATCTCAAAGTTCACGAAATGGTGATGGAAAAAGATTCAGAAATAGTTAAAGGCAAAAAGGAGAAGATGAAGTCCATTGCCCTAAAAGCTAAAGTTGAGTCAAGTGATGATGAAGAGTCTTGTTCTAATAGCGAAGACGAAGAGTATGCCATGGCCATAAGAGATTTCAAAAAATTCTTCAGGAGACGAGGAAAGTTCGTAAGACCACCTCGTGAAGAAAAGAAATCCTTCCGAAAAGACCGTGATGATAGAAAAGGCAAGTTAGATAGGAAGTGCTACAGGTGTGGATATTCTTGTCACTTTATAGGTGAATGTCCAAAGCCTCCAAAGAACAAGTCTCAAAAAGCATTTGTTACTGGAGCTTGGAGTGATAGTGAAGGAGATGATGATGAGCCTAAGAACAACGAAGTTGCCCTTATGGCTCATGACACAGAAAAGGTACATTCTTACTCATACACCTCTATAGATGATGAAACCTTAGAAGTAGAATATAATAAACTATGTGATATAACATTAAAAATCATCAACAAAAACAAATTCTTGAAAACTAAAACAACACTTTTAGAAAATGAAGTGTATTGGCTTAAAGAAAAAGAGATACGAATGGAAAACGGCAAAAATAGTAAAGATACATGTGTCTCTTGTCAAGAACTAAAATTAGAATTAGATGCACTAAAAACCACACAGGAAGATCTCATTAAGCAAAACTCTAAGTTTAAAAGGTTTGATAAAAACATAAGTTGTGCAGATGAGATAATGAAGATGCAAAAACTTCCTCATGATAAAACCGGACTAGGTTTTATGAAACTAGGAACCTTAGGTGACTTTAAGAAACAAACTGTGAATAAAAAAGAAATTGTTTCAACCAAGTCAGAAGCGCACGGATCTGACGGATCCAAAGTCTTGGATCCGCCGGTTGTACCCAAGGGATCCGCGGGTACAGAAGTTGAACAGAAGGATCTTAAAACGAACCGCACTGAATTTGTCAAGGTCACTAGAAAACCTAGTACTAGTATAACGAATAACAAACTAAATCCAGCTGTTTCTATAGGAAGAGGTCAAGCTAGGAATGAGTATAGAGTTAAAACAACTCAACAGAGACCTCAAACTAGTTTTCCCAAACACCCCTTTCCTAAGAGTAATGTTAACTCACAACATCATTATCAAAATAATTACCAAAATATGCCTAGAAATTTCCAAGGTCCCAATTACATGCTGATGACGTATAGTCCGCATCCGGGTCACGAACCCGATCCATACTCCAGTCCATCACGAATGGGCTATTACGATAACGGTTTGGGCTTACGTTGGCCCAAACCCGAAGTTATTTATGGTCTTGATAGGATATCTCTTATTTATGGGATATGTATCAAATAACCGCCCCATGCGGGATACGCTGAGGAGTGAGGAACACGAAACCAACTAGGGTTTCGTGTGTATATAAAGAGTCCTTCGACTCTCATTAAAGGTACGATCTACAAAACCCTAACTCTTCAACTAAACCTTAAAAACCGATTACTTACTCTCACGCCGGAGGATAATCGTGGGAGACAATCCCACGATAAGCCTAACGGTGTTTTTTTGTTTTCTTAGTGCGCAGGTCTCAAGCATTAAGATCTGATTGGTACGGAATCAAGGAACGCCCAACTTTTGTATCAACAAGTGGCGCCATCCGTGGGACCCTACACTAAGAACTTTACTAAGAACTAGAATGACAAAGCACGGAAACCCAAACCTGCGGACTCCGCAGACGAAGAAAACGCATGACGACCTACTGGGGAAGAAGCAGCAAACTGATGCAACCTCTAAGCAAGCCTCTAGAACAACCAGTGCGCCTAAAAGCCTAGGATCATACTCAGATCTGGTCTTTACTCCAGTAGAACCGCTCACCAAGACTACCAATGCTACTACAACAAGTACTAGCGCGGTAGACCTACAGCGTACTCCTCTCACCATGCCAGAAGTAAACTTCACTGAGCCGCCAAATGCGCCTATCCGAAACAAGGATCTTGTTTTGGAAACAGGCACCCTCGCGCTAGAAGGAGTCACCCCTGAACTTGCGCCAAGCGATTTCGTGTCTCAAAACTACGAAACCTTGGTTGCGCTCATGCGAGAGGAGGCGAAAAAGAGGTCAAGTCAAAGTCTGCACGCCAGGCTCAACTTCGACCCTGAGCATGAAGCATCCCCACTGCGCTACCGAAAGGAAAAACGCGAGAAGGATAGCCGCAAACACCCAGTGTTTACTAGGATTGGAAGGAAGGTTGTGGATGACGAAGCAGTTGACTTTCAGTATCTGGAAGAGCATGAAGATGGGGAACGGCGCACCAATGTCCACACTAGGCTTGGTAGTCTCAGGGTTCATGATAGGCTTGGGCGACGATGCTCCCCAAGCGAAAGCCCTTCAAGCTCTGATTCCGAGGATAGTTGGCGCAAGCGCCACAGAGGAGCAAGCTCGGATTCCGATGATAGTCGGCACAAGCGTCGCAAAAGAGTAAGCTCATCCTCAAGTGACTCCTCGGACAACGAGGACAAAGAAACAGGACACTGGAAATCAAGGGGAAGATACCGCGACCAGGAAGACGAAGACATGTCTCGTCCCTGGCGCCGCCAAAAAGTTGATGCGTTCACTCGGCGCATCAGCGATTTTTCAGAAAATAAGAGAAGGTGCATGCCCACTAATGTCAAAACATATGATGGGACAGGTGATCCTGATGATCACCTAAAAATTTTTGAATCAGCAGCCACTATCGAAAATTGGCCACAACCTGTGTGGTGCCACATGTTTAACTCTACATTAGTAGGGAATGCGCGCAACTGGTTCAGTAAGCTTCCACTCAGAAGCATCGGTGGGTTTGAAGAGTTGCGGAAGGCGTTTCGTTTGAACTTTACTCAGAGGAAGAAGTGCGCCAAAAACCCTGTCGAACTCACTAGGGTAAAACAGCGCCAAGGGGAATCCACAAGCGCTTTCATGGAGCGCTATAAGGACGAATGCATACACGTCAAGGCGTGCCCAGAAATACTAAAGATCTCAGGGTTTATGAACGGAATCAATAACCCAGATCTGATAAAAAAGTTAAACGATAGGGTTCCCCAAACCTTTGACGAACTCATGAAGCGTACGAGGTCCTTCATCCAAGGAGAAGCCGCCGCTGCGGACAGTAAGAAGGGCTACTCAAACTATAGGTCACAAGAAGAGCCAAGGAGACAATCCAATGACCAGAGTAGCAATCGCAACAAAAGCTATCGCAGTCAAGGGGGCGGACGGGGAAACGACAAGTATACCCCACTAACGAAGACTCCAAGGGAGATATTCGCAACGGAAGGTGCGAACTTCCCGAGACCCCCACCAATGCGCACCCCAGAAGGGCAGCGCGTAGGGAAAGGGCCATACCACCAATGAGTGTGTCCAATTGCGCCAACTAATTGAAAAGTTAGTAAAAGAAGGCAGATTGGATCATCTGGTTAAGAACATCAAGGAGGGGAAAAACAAACAAAAGACCGAGAACAAGAAAGAAGCACCTAAGGAAAAGGCTGATACTATCTACATGATACAATCATGGCAGCGAAAGACTAGGCAAAAGGTCAGCCAGAAGTTTTCTCATGGAAGCGAAATTTCTTTTCCCACCTTGGCTGCGGACAACGCAGTGGCGGAACCACTTACCATCGAGATAAATACGGGGGGTCACGATATCCACCGCATGTATGTTGATGGAGGGGCATCCGCAGACATAATGTATGAGCATTGTTTCAAAAGGTTGCGACCTGAGATACAAAGACAGTTAAGCACGGCCACGACACCGTTGACTGGCTTCACGGGAGAAAAGATATGGCCTACGGGGCAACTACGACTACTAGTCGTTGTTGGTAATAAGGAACACTCCACGACAGCGTGGATGAATTTTATGGTGATCAGATCTCCTTCGCCATACAATGGCATTATTGGAAGACCAGGAATTTCGGCAATGCGCGCAGTACCTTCCACAGCGCACGGAATGCTCAAATTCCCGGTAGAAGGCGGTATTGTCACCATCTACAATAATGCTGCGCCACAAAGAGAGTGTAACACGATTACACATGAGACGACGCACACCCCAGAACAGAGCGCAGCTAAAGTACCAAACCTGAAGGTCGCAATTCATCCTGATTATCCGGAGCAAGAAGTATCGATCGGAGGATCGTTGTCTGACAAAGGCAGAGCGGCCGTGTGCGCGCTCTTGCAAAGGAATCTGGATATCTTCGCATGGGAACCAAAGCACATGACTGGTGTGCCACGCTCGATTGCAGAACACAAGCTGAAAATCCGACAAGGATATTCCCTAGTGCGGCAGAAAAAGCGCGGCCAGGCTCCAGAGCGCGCAAAAGCCATTCTGGAGGAAGTACACAAACTTGTGGACGCAGACATCATGCGAGAAGTCTATTACCATGACTGGCTCTCCAATCCAGTCATGGTCAAGAAGGGTGATGGCAGTTGGCGGATGTGCGTGGATTTCACTGATCTCAACAAAGCATGTCCACAGGACTGCTATCCGCTACCAGAGATAGACTGGAAGGTAGAATCTCTGTGCGGATATCCCTTTAAATGTTTCTTAGACGCATACAAAGGATACCACCAAATCCAAATGGCCAAGGAAGACGAGGAAAAAACAGCTTTCTACGCAAGCCAAGGTGTCTATTGTTACACAAAGATGCCTTTTGGCCTGAAGAATGCGGGCGCCACCTACCAGCAATTGGTAGATAATGCATTTGAAAAGCAAGTGGGCCGCAACTTAGAGGTCTATGTGGACGATCTTGTCATAAAAAGCCATACTGAAGACGAAGTGGTGCGCGACATTGAAGAAACATTTAGAACACTACGAAAGATCAACATGAAGTTAAATCCTAAGAAATGCACCTTTGGCGCTACAGAAGGCATGTTCCTGGGATACTTGATAGAACCAGATGGCATTAAGCCATGCCCAGAAAAAACAGAGGCTGTCATCCAACTCCCTTCACCACGCACGTTGAAAGAAGTTCAGTCTCTAAATGGGAAACTAGCCGGTTTGAACAGATTCCTATCCAAATCAGCGGATAAGTCACTTCCTCTCTTTAAAACACTCAAGAAGTGTGCAAAAAAGGGAGAATTTCGTTGGACTACGGAAGCGGAAGAAGCTTTCACACAGCTTAAGCAACATATAGCAGCGCTTCCTAAGCTAGTCGCACCCCGACCAGGGGAGGAGTTAATCGTCTACTTGTCTGCGACTCATGGAGCAGTTAGCGCAGTGCTACTGACAGAGAGGAACTCTGTACAAACACCGGTATATTTCGTAAGCAAGGCGCTCAAGAAGACAGAGATTAACTATAGCCCAATGGAAAAATTGGTCTTTGCATTAGTATTCGCCGCCAAAAGACTGCGCAGGTACTTTCAAGCGCACCCAATAGCGGTGATCACAGATCAGCCAATCAAGCAAGTTATCTCTAAACCTGACGCATCGGGGCGATTACAAAAATGGAGTGTACTGCTAGGCGAGTATAACATCTCTTATAGACCACGCACTGCGGTCAAGGGGCAAATACTAGCAGACTTCATCATCAAAAAACCAGACACCGATGCTGCACCCTCACAAGGCGAGGTAGAACTACAAGAGCCATGGGTCCTGTTCACGGATGGATCTTCATGCGTGGATGGGTCGGGCGCAGGCCTTATCCTCACCAATCCAGAAGGAATGGAATTCACTTACGCACTGCGCTTTGAATTCACAGCCACAAATAACGAGGCAGAGTATGAAGCCCTAATCGCTGGATTACGCATTGCAACTCGAATGGGTGTACGCAACCTAGAAGAAAATGTGGACTCCCGATTAGTAGCCAACCATGTGTTGGGCGAATATGTGGCTAAAGAGGATAACATGGTTCAATACCTCGACAAGACCAAGTCACTAATCAAAAGTTTTGACAGGTTTACAATTAAACAAGTTCCTAGAGGGGAAAACAAAAAGGCGGACGCACTAAGCAAGATCGCATCTACAAGCTTCGCGCACCTGTCAAGACAAGTATTGGTGGAGATTCTAAAAAATAAATCCATCTCGGAGATGGAGATATCCACGGTAATAGAGGAAGAGAATCCTACGTGGATGACCCCTATTATCGAATTTATAAGCAAGGGCAAATTGCCCGATGAGCAGAAGGACGCTCGACGGATACGGCGCACAGCGCAGAGGTTCGAACTTAGAGATGGTATCCTATATCGGCGCTCATTCCTAAAACCATGGCTTCGGTGCGTTGGACCTCTTTAGGCAGATTACGTACTCCGAGAGATCCACGCTGGTTCATGCAGTATGCATTCAGGACCACGGTCCGTCATAGCACGAGCATTGCGCTCAGGATACTACTGGCCCACTATGCACCGTGATGCGCGCGATGTGATAAAGAGATGCAACGACTGCCAAGTTCATAGACCCATCCCGCGCAGACCACAACAAGAGCTAACGCCTATCACTTCTCCATGGCCATTTTATAAGTGGGGTATCGACATTGCGGGTCCCTTTCCTGTTGCAGCGGGGGGACTAAAATTCCTTATTGTAGCAATAGACTACTTCACTAAGTGGATTGAGGCAAAAGCAGTTGCGACAATCACAGGTAATCAAGTAAAACGATTCGTTTGGGAAAACATTGTATGCCGCTTTGGATTACCTGGGGAAATCGTTTCGGACAACGGAAAACAATTCCGTGATAACCCGTTCAAAGACTGGTGCGCAAAACTAAATATCACACAACACTTCGCGTCAGTTAAACACCCACAAACCAATGGTTTAGTTGAGCGCGCAAATCGTAGTCTAGGCGAAGGAATCAAAGCGCGCCTGGACAAACACAAAGGAAGATGGGTGGATGAATTGTCGCATGTCTTATGGGCGCACCGAACGACAATCAAAGTTAGCAATGGAGACACTCCCTTTTCTCTCGTCTATGGGACAGAAGCTGTCATACCAGCTGAGATTGGGATGCCAACTATTCGCACCCTAGAAGTTAATGTCGCAACCAATGACGACGAAAGGCGTATAGACTTGGACCTATTGGAAGAAAGGCGTGAACGCGCAGCTATACGTGAAGCAAAAGCCAAGTCAAAGATGAAGGGATACTACGATGCTAAGGTTCGAAGCACCTCATTCAGACCAGGCGACTTTGTGTATCGCGCTAATGATGCAAGCCATGCAGAAGACACAGGTAAACTTGGACCAAAGTGGGAAGGACCTTATGAGGTCATCGAAGCACTAGGACAAGGCGCGTACAAGCTGCGTGACATGGATGGCCGTGAGCTACAACGCACATGGAATATCTGCAATCTCAAGAGATGCTATCTTTAGGAAAGGTTACAACCCAACACATGGACACTTCCGCACTTTAGTAAGTGCTCAATAAATATCTGTGTATTTATATTTTTGTTTCATTTAGACAAATTTTTTTCTTTTTACAAACACTTGCAAGTATTAATAAAATGTTGCGGTTTCTAGCTAACTCCGCGACACACTTTACTTTATTGTCTACATATTATTTATGTCTCAATATGGTTTGTTACATTATCTTTTGCCTACATGGCGTGCATGCACTAATTAAAAACCCACGATGGTAAAAGGATGAGTAAACCTACTAAATGACTCGTTGAGTAAGAGGGTTGCAAACCCATCAACATCGGATCACGCATCCTTGTTAAACACCTTACTCTCAAGACGTTGGAGTAAGTTCGATGCGTACCCCACGACGGATACACATCAATGCACACTGTGCGCGTTTAACAAATTAGGAGTTAAGACAATTAACCCCTTAATATGGTATTAGCAGCACGATGCAATCCATACACTTGTGCATCCCACGATGGATACACAACAACTTGTGCATCTCATACACAATTATGTTATACACGATCATGTCATACACGACTATGTCATAAATTTCATACACGCTTATGTTATACACAATTAAGTCATGAATTTCATACACGATTATGATATAAGTGATTATAGATTCTTGTAATCTTTTGTAAATGTGTTATATACAAACGGTTTGATTCTTAGACATATTTTACGCAAAGACAAAATAACTAAGTACAAACGTTATAACCACAATCAAATTTGATACAATATGCGTACAATCGTATTTTTTCAAAATCAACACTTTATTATGGATAACAAGTTCATATAAAGTACATATTCAACATGCATACGTGCAACAAAAAGTGGACATATCACAAAACATCACTACATCCAAACAGCCTATATACTATGAGTACGTTTGAGCCCTGAGCTACCCGCTCGGCGCGCCACAATACCAGCATCTTCAAGCCTACGCAACATGTCAACATCCTTGGGTGCTACCGTTGGCACGCTAACAGGCACTCCATCAGATCTGGGGATGTGAGCCGCACCAAGACCACAAAGAATGGCTTTCCCCTTCACGCCCTTCTTCCTGGCAAGTCTCATCTCATGGGCTTCTAAGGATTCCCTCAATGGAATTTCCTTCTCAATGGCAAAAGGGTTGAGGATGTCACGGGGGGGGGTGGGGGGGGGAGAAAAAATAGGCACATGTAGTTGCGACACATCTGGCTTCAGAAAGTAGTCAAGCTGCGCCTCAGCATCCTCGGATGAGTGCCTAGCCAAGGTTAAACCCTGCATGATCACGCCTATGGGGTAATCCTGGTCACGCTCCAGCTGAGCAATATGAGGAAGCTCTAAAAGTTTCAACTTCTCCATAGCCGCAACAAGTTCACCATAAGCGTTCTCGTTATAACCAGGTACTTCGGAGGGAGACATAGTCAAAACCTTGGACGCACACAGCTCCTCTACAGCTTCTACCTTACCGCGTGCCAGTGCACATTGAACCACATCCCCAAAGGAGTCCTTGACCTCTTGAGACTCCAGCGTCGTCAAAGCAGCAAGACGCAAGCCATGGCTGATAAGCCACCTACGCTCAACAATAGTTGACACCAAATAAGGATACAACTCCTCATCATATTCGATGCTGAGCTTGCGCAGCTTGCTCTCCTGATTCTCCAGCAAACTCTCCACAGTCTTGCGGAATTCATCCAAGTTAGAGAAGAGTCTCCCCTTGTTTAGCTCCATATATTTCAAGGCCCAAAGGCAGGAGGCCTTGTATTCTTTTGCTCCAGTGCGCTCTTGATTCAGTTCGGCCAGGAGCGACATCTTCTCATCAGTAATTTTCTGGGCGTACATAGCAGATGCCCTCACTTCAGCCTGCGCATCAGCCAACTGCGCCTTCAGAATGTCAATCTCCTTGTCCTTCTGCGCAACCTGGCTACCCTCACCACCATATTGAGCCTGTAGCCGCGCAGCCAATGAAGCCTGGTGCGCAACAGCCAACGCCAACTCCTCTATAAGGCGATCTGTTGGCGCATCTTCAGGAGATTTTTCCTCATCCACTGGACTCTCAGGCACAAACTTACCAGCATATGCAGAACCAGTCTTGGGTGGCGAATTCCCAACGTGCGCATCATCATCAACAGCAGTTTCAGCACTGCACGCAAATATCAAAGTTATTCTATAGTATTAAACGCGGATTAAAGGACTGAAGATCTAAAGATACAAGTACTCACTTGGGGGGAGGAGTTTTATGCGATGACGCATCCTCCTCAGATGATTGCCCGACAGAAATAGCAGGGCGCTTACTTGATGTCCCTGCGCCATCATCACCAGACGATCTCTTGCGCTTTAACCCTTGGCCCTCCTCCTCAGACTCATCCATAGCACTCCCCGACGAGTCTATATGCAATAACTCCACAGGGATTTGCGACCCAGGAGCGGGAAAGCTACGCAAAGGAGTAGCCATAGTGACACCTGTGGGGACCCCCTCTGTCTCCTCTGTCTCCTCCTGCGCGATCACCATCGTGCGCCCCGCAGTAGCCTGTAGAATTGGCTCATCGCCATCTCGCAAAGGGCGCACCCCTACGATCACCTGTTTCGGCTTCTCCAAGCGAACAACGCTGAATAGATCCATCTCTGCGCAACAAACAACAAACAAACAGAAAATGAGTTAGATAAGCTACAAAGGGAAGAACGCTTACAACTAATAAGCGAAGAGGAAGGGAGAGACAAGCACCCACCCCGGCTATTTTCATCCAAAAAAGTTGGCACTTCTTCCGGACTGCCGAAGTAATTGCGACTGATGCCCATGTGCACCAAAAACTCTTATGGATACGCTTTGATCGGTATGCGATTGGTATTTATCGTATCCGCATCAGCTACGTTATACAATCTGGGGTCTGGGCGCTCATCTCTCGGTAATGATTCTTGAGTATAGAACTCAAAAATCCATGGAAAAAATGCACTATCAATCCAGAAGAACTTTTCCCTCCAAACCCTCAGCGCGTCTAATTTCTCCGTATAGCACTGCAGTGGCCCTGCGCGCTTGAAGAAAGACACCCACCCGTTTGACCACGACGTGTGGTAAAACGCGCGGAATAGATGAATTGTGGGTTCAATCGCCAACAGGCGACAATTTACTTCAAAATTGGTTATTTTTGCTGCACCTATGCAGTGCAGCTGGGAAATATAAAGACGATAGTGGTTTAGAATATCGCACAAAAAGAGGGAAATGGGCGGACGCTGGTTAGCGAATTCGAAAAATCGCGTGTATACCCCTACTTTCCCTTGTGGGAAATTCGCTATTGACGCATTTGCGGCCGGAACTACCGGATTCAATGCGAGAGGGATGTAATAATCTGAGGTGAACTGACGAAGTTCATCCTCCGATATATCGGAATTAATATCGGACAATTGAAGAACCATGATTAACCTTCAATAACTCTTATAAGCGCACGCGCTATTACCTTAGCTTTTGTTGATTTTTTGATCGCTGTTCGAAGGTTTAACAATGGTGGAAAATGATGATTTTTACTGTGGTAGCCACAGTGAAAAGACGGCTAACCTTTATATAGGGTTACACATATTGGTGGATGGATGACACATGTACCCCACTTGCCTCAATCGTGTGGCTGGGACGCAAAAAGGTAAAGCACTTTTTCACCCAACCCTCACGATTTTCGAAGGAGATACGGATGTACTTGGACTAGATTAATTTGCTTTTTTAGGCGGGAAATACTTGAAACTTCCCCGCTACGCATCGAGGAATATTTTTAGCTACAATTGTTAGTCTAGCGTCCGCAATTTCGCATTGCGCACACTAGACTGGGGGGACATGATGACGTATAGTCCGCATTCGGGTCACGAACCCGATCCATACTCAAGTCCATCACGAATGGGCTATTACGATAACGGTTTGGGCTTACGTTGGCCCAAACCCGAAGTTATTTATGGTCTTGATAGGATATCTCTTATTTATGGGATATGTATCAAATAACCGCCCCATGCGGGATACGCTGAGGAGTGAGGAACACGAAACCAACTAGGGTTTCGTGTGTATATAAAGAGTCCTTCGACTCTCATTAAAGGTACGATCTACAAAACCCTAACTCTTCAACTAAACCTTAAAAACCGATTACTTACTCTCACGCCGGAGGATAATCGTGGGAGACAATCCCACGATAAGCCTAACGGTGTCTTTTTGTTTTCTTAGTGCGCAGGTCTCAAGCATTAAGATCTGATTTGTACGGAATCAAGGAACGCCCAACTTTTGTATCAACACATGCCATGGAACAATTGTCCTCTATTTGCTTACATGAATCATGATAATGTTATGTTTAACCCAAACTAGTGTCCAAGGTGCATGTTTCTTTCATGTACCATTCATTTCTGAGTCATATGATCCCAACATGATATTTATATCTTCGAAAGTAGTCGCCATAATTTTGAAAATCAGATATTTTTTTCTTCCATAATTAAATCCCGTTGTAAAATCGGATTGCATTTATATTTAAACTTTAATAACCAAAACCTCTATGCATACATTAGTTAGGTCACATTTATTCCTGTAACTAGGGGTACAAACATGATCTAACTGAATAAAGTGTTATGCAGTTATGTGACTGTATCAATTATATGCGCATGATACACACTAAAAGGGATCAGACGATAAGGTTTATATATTCTTTTTTTGACATAAAAAGTTACATCGACATCTTTCTCATATTGTATGTGGGGGACTAAAAACGATGTCATCGTTCATTACATAAAAAGCAAATGTGATATATTATTTATGGATGTGCCAGTGGTTAGTTGAATGTGACAATGACCCGTCTATTATATAGACAAAAGGAACAAGTAAAAAAAAAAAAAAAAAAAAAAAAAAAAAAAAAAAAAAAAAAAACATAGGCAATTTGAAAATTAAAAATAGCTTAAAACCCTTTATAGAAAGGTTAACAACATCAATCGCCATTATATATTTAGGTTTTTTGTCGTAAAATATTAACGTATTTTTTCAAATGTATTATTTCGGTACGTGTACACAACATTAAAATACATTGCTATTTTACAACAAAAACCTTATATTTTATAATTATGTCATAATGATAACATTAAGTGGAATGATAAATAGTGTAATACCCCCAAAATATAGATTTGCGAAAGCATAAATGTTTGGGTGCTACTAAATTGTAGCAACCCGCAATTTTTCCACGTGAACTTTTATTTTAAAACTCCAGTTTACCACTTTAAAATTTTACTAGAACACTTTTTACGTACAACTATTTGGTTAAATAAACATAAAACTAGGATCAACCCTCTTGAGCACTATGAATTTAGACTACATTTAGTCCACATCGTTCCAACACCTTGCTCCTACTCCAATTTATAATTTTAAACTCTAAAACAACTTTCTTTTCTTAAATTACTTACGGTTGTCAATTCAACAAACACTATTCGTAATTCAAAATTTAACATTCGATATACCCAATTCTCCCAACGATTATTCCCAATGTATTTTTATACTTCCAAAAAGATTACAAAAGTTCCAAAAATATTTTCTTACACCTAAAGTAAATTCTTTATATCTTACGATTAATTACGAATAACTTTCGTTAATCACCGAACCAACAACCAATGCCTATTTTTAACACCCAATACATACAATACATACACTCTAGTATTAAAACAAGTCTTCTACTCTTCCCACATGTGCCCCCCCCCCCCCCCCCCCCCCCCCGGCCCTTGTAAAATAATAATTGTTGGACAAAATTTCATATGGCATTTATTAATCACCATACCTCTAATATTTTCAAAGCATGGTAAGTTAAAGATTTTGGTGATCTTGCCCCCCCCTCCTAGTCCAATCGACCATACCTTCCCCCACACTTAAGCCATAATGATTCTTGACTTACTATTAGGACTTTGAAAGTCTTGTAGTATAAATAGACCATAAGTATTCTCATTTGCACTAGCTAGTTCAAGTGAAAAAAAAAAAAAAAAAAAAAAAAGAAAAAAAAAGAAAATAATGTATCCTCTCATCTTCTACATATAAATTCGACACACTAGGAGGAGCAAGAAAGAGAGATCTTGATTGTGGCTAAGTTCAATCATTCTTAGGGTATTCTAACAAGGGTTTGGAACATTAATCTTGGGGTTAAACAAGTGTCTTACACTCATATCTCACTAATCACTTTTGTAAGTAATCTTACACTACAAAAGCTTCATATTTTTCTTTATGTCATAAAGCTAGTCAAGTATATACATAGTTATCACTTGGTACATGTTGATAAAGATTTACATTCACAAAGATCTTTTAACAAAAGATTATGTTTTGAACAAGTTTTGATTACAAGAAAACTAGTTAGTAAAACTCTTCACAAGAAAGTGAAAATAAACCTTATAAACATGTATGTTAGTAAACTTGTATATTTAAACATTCTTGAGGGTTATTTACAAGGACCTTTAAATATTGTCAAGATTATTAGTTAGATCACTATCTTTATGTTGAGAAGTTGATGGATGAACTAGGACTAGATTTGAAGTGGTTGTTAAGAGGTTATAATAGCTAGAAGGTTTGAAAAAAATAATTTGACACTTCAAAAATGATTCTGTGCAGATTTGGTTAATACAGGAAAATCAGTTGTATGGTGACAATTTTAGGCTAGAAATATAGAAAATAGACTCAATAATGAAAACGTAGCCGCTTGAATGAGTTAAGACGGGCTTATAACGAAAAAGATACGCTAGTTTCAATTTAAACGACGAAAACTAAATTTTCAGAAAAATAATTGAAGCTGTTAAGGATTTTGAGTAATGAAAACTGATGCTAAATGGTATCTAGACTATCCGAGACCTTAGAAATCCGATAGTACACTTAAATACCTTCGCGGGGATAGGTAAAACTTAAGAAACAGAGCTACGACGCAAAAGTTATGGCCTAATGAAAGTTTACGACGACATATACGTTGACAGCTTATATTTTACTATTAGAAAAGCTGTTAGAATTATTTAAAATTATTTTTTGACCCTTTTGAGTGTATTTTGGCTAAAATGACGTAAACGAAAATGGTAGAACATTATATACACTCATTAAGCGCGTTAGAGATTTTCAAAATATCTATTAACATGACGACTAAAATTTGATCACAAGATTTAGAAGTTACGTTTTCTAAAAAGGGTGATTTTTTGAATAAACGATCAAATTGACGCAATTATATTTTTGACGATAAACATTACAACAAACATGTACAAGTGATAAAGTAGAGTATAAACTAGCATGCACGACATCATTCCGTGACTTAAATCATATCATTCATAGTACACTACTACAAAAAATCTCATAGAAACCGGTTAGAATGGCTCATGGAGAGTGGTTTAGGAACCACTCTAGGGGGGGGGGGTATTTCTATAACTAAAACATATAGAAACCGGTTCCACAACCGGTTTCTAATATGAGCATCGAAACCTGTTTGCTAGTAAGAACCGGTGTTTACAACCGGTGTCTACATGCCTCTATTATAGAGTAAAGAAACCAATTTTTATATAAGAACGGGTCTTGGTGAGCATTTCGTTTTAAAAAAAAAGGATTTTTTAGTTTTTGCAAAAAAATATAAAATTTTCATAATCCCATAATATACAAATAAAGTAAAGTGCATAAATCTTGATACATGACAATATAAACAACTAACATATCAAAATCGTCTCAACTTGACTCAAACTTGTTTAACTAATTAAGCTAGAAAGGAATGTAGTAGCAGCAAGCTCGCCCTTCAAGGCTCCAACAACAGCTTCATCAATTTCGATTGCAACCCCTTCCTACACAAATGTATTTAAACATACCGATGTGTTCTAATTATTCTACTTTCATGTCTTTTTGGACATGTTGTTAAGATTCGGCTATTGGACATCAAAAAGTAACATTATGATGGCTACAAGCTCACCTTAGTTGGCTGATTGGTTGAGCGGTTACTGCCTGAACCTTATAGCGCTTCATGTAATCTTTGCGATGAACCTCTACACGAACCCCTCTCCGTGCTCTCTTCACCTGTGAAAGTTGATAAATACCAAATAAGAAACTCAGAAATGTTTTACACCCATTTAAATTAACGAACAAACCAAATTATAAACCTCTAAATCAAATTATTCGAAATTTACATCCAGTGCCAAAAGGAATAAAGATGTTCTATTTATAAATTAGTTGTTCACTCAACAGTTCTAAATCATATATCAAGCTTTAATCGTCAAGTGAATACCTTAATACGTTCTTGGTCCGGAAGGGGTCTGGATATGTCTCGTCCCAAGAACTGACCAACAAAAAAAACTTATTCCCAAGGACAGAAAAAAATTAATAACAAATAACCAAAATACCTTATCATTTGGGACTTGTATCTGAACTTGTTCCACGCTTGCAGCAGATAGCGCATTGCTGAACCCCTGGCAACTAGTGCTGGGGAACCACCAGCATCAGCCTGAAACAGGATGTATTAACCTCAGACATTATGTGACAAAGATGACATCATGATACAGTTGATAGAAGCAAAAAGCCAAAAAGGTGGCACGTAATTAAACCCCTTACAACAAAGACATTGACTATAGTGTACCTCTACTATAACATCTTTCATCAGTTTCTCAGCCTTGTTTATGCTTTCTAAAGAACCTATTAGCTCCAGAGGCCTGGTGGCAAAATTCGGATCAGCTTCAGCATCACGTGTTATCAAAACAAGAACCAGGAACTACAACGATACATTGCACCTTCCGCTTTGTTGCAAGTAGTACCCTCTAAGCTGTTCAGTGCATCTTCCAATGTCTATGGTTTAATGATAAAGAACAAATTATCAATAATTTTCCTCAACATAACAATTGATCATTATAAAGCAATACTAATCTGCAAGTTTGCTGATCTGAACTCACCTTTGCACGCCTTGCTAGTGATTGTAGGATGCCATCTCTTTCAGCAAAGTAGGAATCGTATAATTCATCTCCAACCTGCATATATGCACATATTAGCTTATAATCATATCGTCAAACCAAATAGATTGTAATATATGAAGCGACGGATACCTTTGGAGGGCTCATGACTGAGACTTGCAAGAATTTGACCAGAAATATTTGAGCAGAGATTCACAGACGCCACCTTGTAAATTTGTTCCCTAACCTCAGGAGTAAAACCAGTGACCTCCATGTAACCACCTCTTTTCCCGCACTCACCATAATACCCTGAAAAGCAGCAACTATTAGTCAACTTCAAAATTTCTCACGACACGTGTCATTGCCATGTAGCATTGTGTTTGACAAAAAAACTACCTTTAGACACGGATTGAAAAGAAACCAAGGGGATATCCTTGTCACCATATCCCATTGAATGAGACACTTTCTTAAAAGAGTGAAATTGCTTCTTTGGGACATAGATGTTTTCTTGGTATACCTCATCTGCTAAAAGAACCAAGCCTTCTTTCTTGCAGAACTCAACAATATCTCGTTGGTTCTCCTCAGCAAGAACCTAGATAAAGTTTCAAAAAATAATTTATCAGAAAAATGTGAGAATACATTAATTAGTGATCTTCGAGAGGAGATATTTACCTGCCCAGTTGGGTTTCCTGGATTAATCACAACCAAAGCCCTGACAGTGATGCCCTTTGATCGTGCGGTTTCCAGTTGCTTTTTAAGCTCAGATATCTCTAGTCCCCACCCTGTTGCTTCATCAAGATAATAAGGAACCTGAAAATCATTATGAAGCAATAATTTAGCATTCCAATAAAGTAACAAAGAAGGTACAATAACATGGGCATTAGCTTCTGGTAATAAAAGCACATACAAGAGTGCCACCGTGAAGGGCGATTGAAGCAGAGTAAAGAGGGTACTGAGGAATTGGGCAGAAGATTCCGTCACTCTCTGACCTTATAAGTAACTGCATCATCATATGGACCTGGTATACAAAGATAATACAATCAGTAATCAATACAATATGTTCTACTAATTTTAAAATCTAATCTATTTACCAAACTAAAAGAGCACGAAAAAGAGATATTTATACCGCTGAACTTGCACCATCTGTCAAGAAAATATCATCTGGATTAGCAGGAAAACCATCACGAGCTTCAATACCAGTAGCAATGGTATCATGCAATCCCTTGACACCCTGATGACAGTTACAAAACACAAGTCATTTGCGTTACATCGCTGTGCACCATGTGCTTAAACATTTTGTACGCAAAAAAGAAAAGAAAAGTAGTAGGCAGCAGTTTTACGGTTTTACCTGACTGTGACTGTATGCACCAGTTGCTCTTCCAGAAATCTGATCAAGGATCTCCCATGCTCGATTAATGGAATCCGCGCTGTCAGAATTCACCACCAAAGTCACAGTAAGATATGAGACATGTAATGAACTAAGTTTAATGATACATATCAGGTTACTTGAATGCATATAAACACTTTGGAAAAATTACATAACTGACACTAGTTTTTAATGTATCAGTACCTAAACAAACCCTGTGTTTCAGTCTTGTCCAATATGGTGGGATGATCACACAGTGCAAGAACCTCTCTAAAGAAAGTGATCGGTTGTTGCCCGAGAGATTGTGGATTTCCGATGTTACAGTAAATTATCTGCAAACATTTGAAGGATATCAGCACTGAAACAGAATCTTTAACTTTCTAACAGAATAAAAAGAAAGCAGCGAGGAAAATGATACCTCTTCAAAAGGATGAGTGCCTGGGTTTGCTTTCAAATCTTGCTGCAGATTCTGTAGTAAAATAACGTAGAAACATCAGAAAGTGTTCATCCAACACACTTTAAAGTAGTCTATTATACTTTTGATTATAAATTTCCTATCAATAAATCAGTTAATGATCATTGTATACCTGAGCCAGGGAACGATTTCACTACGTACAGCATACTCACATTTCAAGACCTGCCAATAAAGGGGAAACCATCAGTACAAAGGTCATCGTAGCTAATAATCAGTATATCAGTGGTAACAAAACAGGTTGTAAGATAGATGTTGTTTGATTGTTTGAGAAAGCCTCTTGTCTAATGATTCACATGTAAAAGACCTTAATTGAACAGATAATCAAAATCAATTTTTTTTTACGCTGATAGATAACTGAGTATCCAAAGTTGATTCATTGACAATATATCAGCGGAATCAGTTTCAATATATCCAACTAATTATCCATGAGTTGAAAACATGATTATATGATAATGACTTCCAAAAAACTATCCGAAACACCTCATAAATAAATTTTAGACAAGCTCAACCACCAGTGATGAAACTTCAAAAGTTATTATTTTTTTTAAATAAATGTTAAATAGCCTTAAACAATCAGATAATCACAATCAGAAAACTAATTAAAATAATCCGACTAAAACGATAGAAACTAATCATCTGCTGCTTTCATATGCAATAATCCGTCATCACTATGAAAACACTCCTACTATAACAAATAAAATCTCAATTGATGACACTTAATAATAATAATAATAATTAGTATTTGTTTATAAAAGTAAGAGTTCTATATGCTTTAATGACGCTTTTGAATCTTACTTTGAATCACACCTTAAGCATAAACAAAAGGTATCCCCTACCTTTTGATCTCAACTGTACAAATCCATTTTCTTATATAAAGTAACCTCATCATGACACATTAATAAATAAGGAGGTGCTCATAATTTACTTATTTTAAACAGCTTGTTACGCTTATAACTAGATAATCATCACCTTACTATAAACAACTTATTTGAGTTTTTATTATTAATTATTAAATCCATCAACAATGTCCTTTAAAAAAAGCACTTACTGAGCATAAGCACTTTCTTCATCTAAACATTTCGAAAACAACTTATAAAAAATAAGCAGGTGTTTGTATACGGTGTTTGTTTCGGCTTATATAGCCGGCTTATGACTTATTTGGTTTTGGGCTTGTGTTTCATAAGCTCACTTTTTGTGGCTTATTTTGAAACTTTTCGGCATATATAAGCTTATTATAACATAAGAAACATATATAAGCCGAAAAGATTCAAAATAAGTCACAAATTATATACGCCGAAAAGTTTCAAAATAAGTCACAAAAGGTGAGCTTATGAAACATAAGCTCAAAATCAAATAAGCCATAAGCTGAAACAAACACCCCTTTATTTAACAGCTTATTTAACTTGTATTATATACATCTACCAATAAAATCACCGGTTAAATATAAGCAATATCAAATAGCTTATTACTAACATAAACATAATCTCAAACTCACTGCATGTTAGATCTATTTAGAAAGCAGTGGTTAAAAAGTAAACAAGTTATAAACTTACCCTAACAAATACAAAAAAATAGCTAAGTAATAGTTAAATAAGCTGAAGAAGAAAAAAAATAAGACCTTTGGGTTAAGTGAATCAACGGTAACAGGAGGAGTTGACTTATCAGAAGAAGCCATCGAAGATGTTGAATATCTTGTCAAATGATGCAAACAACATCATATATATTAAGAGGGTGGTGGTTAGGGGTCGATTGGTGGGAGGAGAAGCTGTGAAGGTGGAGGATCGTGGTATCGTATAGTAGCAGTCAAAATTGGGGGGAGAGTTTGGGGGAGAAGTTCTGGATCGTGGGTTGTATATTGGCCAATTTTATTTTTTTTATTTTTTTTTTCTCTTTTATAAAAGATGAAATTATATAGTGACTTATTTAGTTGGAGAAAAAGAAATTATTGCATAATGTATGCTATTTATTTAATTTATTCGGCTATGTCTTCGGTTTATAGTACCTGCAAAAATAACAAATGTATAAAAGCACATTAGTTGTTGACTATAAAATAAGTATATTAGCTTAAATTTAGTTATAACTTGAGTAAATTATTTTATTACTTGACTCGTCATTCTTTGTGTCCTTTTTGATAATCCGATCTTAAATAAACAGTATCATCAAAAATTTCATCTAAAGACTGAATACCACTAGAAAATGGAGGTAGCTCGTCAAACTGATTATAGTCGTCCTCGTCCACAACATCATCAACACCAACTATATGTCGTTTACCATGCATGACAATGTGTCATCTCTTGTCTTTTAAGTCATCGACAAAAAATCCTTGGGTGCCTTGGTTTGCTAGAATGAATGGGTCAGATATGTAGCTGTTTGTGGAAAGATTGACACACGTGAAACCATCCCTATCAACTTTAACACCTCCCCTGTCATTGACCCATTTACACTTGAATAGGGGTATAACAAACAAATTGTAATCCAATTCCCATATTTCTTCAATGACACCATAATACGAATTTTTTGAGCTTGTCATCCTCGATGAATCTGTCATTGTTGAAATAATTGAGATAGCATAAAAATTTCCGAAAATTGAGATATTGAGATAGTGTTCCGTTGGGCATATTCAAAAGATCACTAAGACCGGTTTTATAGTAACCAACCGGTGTCTATAAGTGGAATATAATACAAACCGGTTTCTTAAAAGAAACCGGTGTCTTTACTAATCTTCTAAGACCGGTCTCTTCCGCAGAACCGGTTTTTCTTAATTTTTATATTAAAGAGAGTGGTTATTCTATGACAACCGGTTTTTTACACTTTCCCTACCTCATATTTTTTATAATAGGAACTGGTTATTATATAACCGGTTTCTATTAGGGGATGTTTATGTTCTTTTTTGTGGTAGTGGTAGGTTGCGAGTAGTTTCCGAGTCCGTTGTGCCTTTATATCTTGGAACTGTCGTGCCATATGTCTTGAGACTGTTATGTTTTGCTTCTCGGTGCCAGTCGTGTCAGTTGTGATCCTTGCATTGCTGTGGCTAAGGTGAGTTCATGGCCCCTACTTTTACTTGTTTTATAACTGTGTTGGGGGAGAATACATGCTCGTTTTTAACTAAACTCAATGCTTTTGAATGCTTTAATGCTGTGATCTACTAGTTTAATGATTTTGGACAATAAGTGTGTTTTGATTTCAATATGTGCCTTATTGTGTGAACTTAATTTGTGTGAGTTGGCTTGAATGTGTGCAACTGTTTAGTGATGCATTGATAGTATACATTTTGGGAAGTGGCACCCAGTATACATTTTGGGAAGTGGCACCCAGTATAAATTTTGGGAAGTGGCACCCAGTATGGATTTGGGAAGTGGCACCCAATCTATGTGTGGATCGTTTATGCGTGTTTGTAGTCTGAGGTTCAGTTGGCGCGTCACTATATGAGTGTGGTATCTGCATGATTAAATTTTGGTTCGAGATGTTTTAAATTATGATATTGTTTGCGGATTGGTTTTGAAACTGTGATTTAGGCAGTGTGAGCCCATGTTGAACTTGACTTGTTTTGAATGATGTTTGAACTCGGAAAACTTTTGGTTCAATCATATTATTTCAAACTAAAACCTATGAACTCACCAACCTCATGTTGACCCGTTTAAGCATGTATTTTCAGGTTCTTAAAGTGTTAGCTCACGTTTGGCGGCAGTTGGTATGGCATGGCATGGTTATAGGATCAAGACACTCTGATATTCATTTGGGGACTGCTTTACTTATTTTATGGGCCTATTTCCGCACAAAAATTTAATAATTTAAATGAAATTCTTTTGTTAACGAATTTTATTCTAAATGATTGTGGTGAAAAACCGTTCTTGTACTTGTGTTGTGATACCAATTGAGTAGCACCCCAGCGACATTATCTTCTGCTGCGACCCGATTTTTGGGGTGTGACAGATTGGTATCAGAGCCTTGGTTATAGAGAACTGGGTATTTTTAAAACCTAGACTATAACTACTTTTACGAAAACTTAACCCTATGACCGCCACGTTCCTGCCTGCCAAGTTGATGCCTCACTTGTGAATTGTTTGCTGACATATTTGTTGAGATTTGTGTTTTATTATCGGATCAATTATACCCATTCATCTTCGTTGATTACTATAAGTATCTTTCATATAAGTATGCTTACGTATCGTACGCGTCACAGTGTTACACTTTTTCTTACGTAATCTCATCATCCGACCTCGAGTTTGGTCACTTGCCTTAGTCTTTCGAAACGACTTTTAAATATGAAGGACATACTACTAGTATAGCTAGGCTGAGTATTTCAAAATTCATTGAACCTTGGGTGAATATAGACTGATCACCTATATTCAACCAAGGACAGTGGGACATAGCCTGATCACCTATGTCCAACTCAGATGTGAATTTTGCAATACTTGGAGTAGTTATAATGGAATTATGTTCGGGATTGGTCCTTGATTTTTGGAATGGTATAGTTTTGCGTGTGTACACGGACATTGAATATTACTTCCACACACACAACACACTGGCATCGCAACACCGCATGAACCGTAATACTCCCGACATTGCTATACTTCTTTGTTTATATGAAAATCCTGTTTGTCGCTATCTGACCATAGTTCGCATCGGGTCGGGTTAGACCCTATTAGCACCATTGAAATCTGAGTTGCTCATCAAGATTTTAATAAGCCCATTTGAGCTTATTGGAACGTTTGGATTCGATTTCGGCTACGTTTGGATTTTATATTGGCTATGACGGATTTGGTTTTGATTCTGATTGAAAACTGGATTGTTTGATTTTGTGATCCTGGACGTCATCCTAGATTTGGATTTGATGGTCAGCCTTGCTTCGTTGGTGATCCTGTTACAGTCGCCTCTACCCTAAGCCTCGTGCTCAATTGATGTTGTTCAACCAAAGTGGTTTAATCGAGGTTGTACCTCCCGCGTTAAGTACTATGTACATTATTGATTCAACATCTTCCCTCAGAGTTGTACTCTGAACTCGCTAAACTCCCCCATTTGGCAGAGATTTCACGCCCAACAGGAATTTTAAGACCTTAAGGAGTAACCTGAACCGCGTTCCTTGGGATAATCACCTAATTCTCCTTTCGCCCCTCGGGAATACAATTATCTTTGCTAACCCCTTATAGGATAATAAACTGTTTTGCCATTAATTTACAAACTGCCTTTGATTTCTCTACCGACCATTTGCGGTTATCCTACAAAATGTTTTACTACTATTCCACGAAAATCAAAATTTTGATCTTACTACCATTTTATAAAGGGCGAACTGTTTTCCTGTTACGATGTTATGAATCAAACTAAAAATCAAAATTATGACCTTGCTACAATTTTATAAATGATGAAATTGTTTTCCTATTATCCTATAAGTTGCTTCACAAATCATTCGATAAATCATTTTGTAAGACGATTTGCTGTCTTGCTACTATATCAGAAGCTAGACCTCCGGAGCGAATCCCACATCTCTACCTGAGTAATCGAGTGTGGCAATGGTTGGGATAGACACCTCCAGTTGGCCAAATTCTTTTATGATGATATCTACGACTCTAGTATTTCAAACGGAACCGTGTGAAGTGTTTTGTGGTCGATCGCCGAATTGTTAAGTAGAAGTTGGAGATACCCAACTTACTAACCCTGAACTTGTTCATGAGACTACCGAGAAGATCGTTTAGATCAGAACCGAGTTGCAAACTACTCACAAATTGTCAGAAGAGTTATGCTGACAAATGACGTGAACCTCTTGAATCGAATCGCGGGGTCGCGATTCTGTTTAAGGAGGTGAGACTGTAGCAACCCGTAATTTTTTCACGTTAACTTTTATTTTCAAAATCCAATTTACCACTTTAAATTTTTACTAGAACACTTTTTACGTACAACTATTTGGTTAAATAAACATAAAAACTAGGAACAACCCTCTTGAGCACTATGAATTTAGACTAGATTTAGTCCACATCGTTTCAACACCTTGCTCCTACTCCAATTTACAATTTTAAACTCTAAAACAATTTCCTTTTCTTAAATTACTTACGGTTGTCAATTCAACAAACACTATTCGTAATTCAAAATTTAACACCCGATATACCCAATTCTCCCAACGATTATTTCTAATGTATTTTTATACTTCCAAAAAGATTACAAAAGTTCCAAAAATATTTCCTTACACCTAAAGTAAATTCTTTATATCTTACGATTAATTACGAATAACTTTCGTTAATCACCGAACCAACAACCAATGCCTATTTTTAACACCCAATACATACAATATATACACTCTAGTATTAAAACAAGTCTACTACTCTTCCCACATGTGCCCCCCCCCCCCTTGTACAATAATAATTGTTGGACAAAATTTCACATGGCATTTATTAATCACCATACCTCCAATATTTTCAAAGCATGGTAAGTTAAAGATTTTGGTGATCTTGCCCCCCCCTCCTAGTCCAATCGACCATACCTTCCCCCACACCTAAGCCATAATGATTCTTGACTTACTATTAGGACTTTGAAAGTCTTGTAGTATAAATAGACCATAAGTATTCTCATTTGCACTAGCTAGTTCAAGTGGAAAAAAAAATAAAAAAAAAAGAATGTATCCTCTCATCTTCTACATATAAATTCGACACACTAGGAGGAGCAAGAAAGAGAGATCTTGATTGTGGCTAAGTTCAATCATTCTTAGGGTATTCTAACAAGGGTTTGGAACATTAATTTTGTAAGTAATCTTACACTACAAAAGCTTCATATTTTTCTTTATGTCATAAAGCTAGTCAAGTATATACATAGTTATCACTTGGTACATGTTGATAAAGATTTACATTCACAAAGATCTTTTAACAAAAGATTATGTTTTGAACAAGTTTTGATTACAAGAAAACTAGTTAGTAAAACTCTTCACAAGAAAGTGAAAATAAACCTTATAAACATGTATGTTAGTAAACTTGTATATTTAAACATTCTTGAGGGTTATTTACAAGGACCTTTAAATATTGTCAAGATTATTAGTTAGATCACTATCTTTATGTTGAGAAGTTGATGGATGAACTAGGACTAGATTTGAAGTGGTTGTTAAGAGGTTATAATAGCTAGAAGGTTTGAAAAAAATAATTTGACACTTTAAAAATGATTCTGTCTAGATTTGGTTAATACAGAAAAATCAGTACTATGGTGACAATTATAGGCTAAAAATATAGAAAATAGACTCAATAACGAAAACGTAGCCGCTTGAATGAGTTAAAACGGGCTTATAACGAAAAAGATACGCTAGTTTCAATTTAAACGACGAAAACTAAATTTTCAGGAAAATAATTGAAGCTGTTAAGGATTTTGAGTAATGAAAACTGATGCTAAATGGTATCTAGACTAGCCGAGACCTTAGAAATCCGATAGTACACTTAAATACCTTCGCGGGGATAGGTAAAACTTAAGAAACAGAGCTACGACGCAAAAGTTATGGCCTAATGAAAGTTTACGACGACATATACGTTGACAGCTTATATTTTGCTATTAGAAAAGCTGTTAGAATTATTTAAAATGGATTTTGGACCCTTTTGAGGTGCATTTTGGCTAAAATGACGTAAAAAAAAATGGTAGAACATTATATAAACTCATTAAGCGCGTTAGAGATTTTCAAAATATCTATTAACATGACGACTAAAATTTGATCACAAGATTTACAAGTTACGTTTTCTAAAAAGGGTGATTTTCTGAATAAACGATCAAATTGACGCAATTATATTTTTGACGATAAACATTACAACAAACATGTACAAGTGATAAAGTAGAGTATAAACTAGCATGCACGACATCATTCCGTGACTTAAATCATATCATTCATAGTAGGTTGCGAGTAGTTTCCGAGTCCGTTGTGCCTTTATATCTTTGAACTGTCGTGCCATATGTCTTGAGACTGTTGTCTTTTGCTTCTCGGTACCAGTCGTGTCAGTTGTGATCCTTGCATTGCTGTGGCTTAGGTGAGTTCATGGCCCCTACTTTTACTTGTTTTATAACTGTGTTGGGGGAGAATACATGCTCGTTTTTAACTAAACTCAATGCTTTTGAATGCTTTAATGCTGTGATCTACTGGTTTCATGATTTTGGACAATAAGTGTGTTTTGATTTCAATATGTGCCTTATTGTGTGAACTTAATTTGTGTGACTTGGCTTGAACGTGTGCAACTGTTTAGTGATGCATTGACAGTATACATTTTGGGAAGTGGCACCCAGTATACATTTTGGGAAGTGGCACCCAGTATAAATTTTGGGAAGTAGCACCCAGTATGGATTTGGGAAGTGGCACCCAATCTATGTGTGGATCGTTTATGCGTGTTTTTAGTCTGAGGTTCAGTTGGCGCGTCACTATATGAGTGTGGTATCTGCATGATTAAATTTTGGTTCGAGATGTTTTGAATTATGATATTGTTTGCGGATTGGTTTTGGAACTGTGATTTAGGCAGTGTGAGCCCATGTTGAACTTGACTTGTTGTGAATGATGTTTGAACTCGGAAAACTTTTGGTTTAATCATATTGTTTCAAACTAAAACCTATGAACTCACCAACCTCGTGTTGACCCGTTTTAGCATGTATTTTCAGGTTCTTAAAGTGTTAGCTCACGTTTGGCGGCAGTTGGTATGGCATGGCATGGTTATAGGATCAAGACACTCTGATATTCATTTGGGGACCACTTTACTTATTTTATGGGCCTATTTCCACACAACAATTTAATAATGTAAATGAAATACTTTTGTTAATGAATTTTATTCAAAATGATTGTGGTGAAAAACCTTTCTTGTACATGTGTTGTGATACCAATTGAGTAGCACCCCAGCGACATTATCTTCCGCTGCGACCCGATTTTCGTGGTGTGACATAAATTGTTAATCACAACACAAAGATATAGAGAACGGATTTAAAAAAAAATGTTTAAAAAATAGTTTAGATTTCCAAAGTTAAATGTCATACATCAAGTTTAATTTAAATAAAAACAATACCTATTTAACATGACTGTCCCAAACAGAGTTTAACACATGTGTAAAAACACTTCTAGTAATTATGACCGATGCCATGCCCTGTCTTCAACAAATACATTCTCAAACACCTGAGAAAACATGCTAAAAGTCAGCTAACGCTGGTGAGTTCATAGGTTTAAAGTAAATAAGCACATATGGACCATAGCAAATAATTCAGCAGGCAACACTAACCGCATACTAACACTAAGCTCATCCAACCGAAACTAGACAAACAATATGCCAGACGGCATAGCAAACAAGGGTGCCCGCGAGTGTTAATCCCTAGACACTCGGCAAAAATCCGACATGGTATACATTCGCGTTGACTTGCCGGGCCAACCGAACGGGGGAGTCACCCCCGATAGATCTATTTATATCATACGCGCTTCCTAGCAGGAATTGACGGCTGATGATAGTGGGCGCAATGGGATTCAAATATACTTAGGTTATCCGCATACTAGTGTGTAAAAACAAAGTTCAATTTGGTCCATAAAAACAATTTTGCATGTTTCTCACCCCCAAGGTTTATAAAATAAATTCGTATAAAAATGGGGCTATAAACTCACATTAATAATAGCAATCTGCTAGTCAACAATAACACAGTGCAACCGATCCGACACACGACCTAGATCAGTATGGTAAGTCTTAGCGCAATATTCATGTTTTAAACGTTTTGACTCATTTGAAAGGTTTACATGTGTCAAGTGCTCGTGTATTTCTTGCTTGCGGTGTGGTGTGGTACATTTAAAAAGTGGTTTATCGTACAAGACTCTTTGGTGATGGCTCATGGTGAAAATGTACGGTGAAAATACGTGCGACGAAAACATCCGTGTTTAGTACTCGTCGTCGGAAAATACACAAGTAATATATATATATATATATATATATATATATATATATATATATATATATATATATATAATAATAATAATAATAATAATAATAATAATAATAATAATAATAATAATAATAATAATAATTAAGTATTTAATTAATTAGGGCTTATAATTAATTAAATAGGTATTGAAAAATTAATATAATATTGGTGATAGTGGGGTAATATTATAATATAAACATTATCATTATTTATAATATAATTGTAATTATAAAGAGAAATTATAATCCCTTACGTTAACTATATATTCAAAACTAGTCCAACATATATATTTATCGTTATATAACGTTTTATTACGTAAAAATAATTATAGTGAGTTGAAAATTGTTCAAAACTCATTTTTGTCACCCGAAAGATATATTGGGCCGAAAAGTCCATAATGGCCCAATAGTCCAAGTTTAGCCCAAAAATCATTTAACCTTTTTAAGTTACGATATATATATCGTTAAGTTTCTAAAAATCAATTTAACACGTTCATCACGTCATTTGGTCAAAAAGTCAAATGTGACCGGTTTTGGGTTGGGCTCGGCCCAACAGTGTCGAGACTCTATCCAAGCCCAAAAACAAAGTTTAGCCCAAAGTCCTTTTTAATTAAATTAGTTACGTAACGATATTTAAATTAACCAAATAAGCTCTTATAAGTAAGCAAATTAGTCAAAAAGTCAAACATGGTCAAATCTCAATGGGTTCGACCCATTTTGAACCGTACGACCCAAAACTCAAATAATATAAGCCAAACACAATAAGCTATAGCTTATTCAATAAGCTATTCAAAATAAACTATTAAGCACTAATTTCACCATTACACCATTAGAGCCAAAAATTTATGTTTTTCAAAACTCCAATTTTTATTTCCTTAAAAATGTAGCCAGTGTATTTTTACACATAAGTGTATATTTCGTTTTAAACTCGCGTAATTAATACTAATCACATTTGTATCATCAAACTAGTAGCACAAGTAACAAGATTTACCACAAAAATAAGAAATATCATAATTTGTATATAAACTTCATAAAAAAGTCGAGCACTATATATATAAACACCAAACCCTAGCTTTTTCATTTTAGCAAAACATATACATTTAGCATTTGGTAACTTCTTTAGACATCAAGATAACATGATATGAACAAGATTAATAAGTTTTGAGGATCCTTACAATGTTTCTTGAAAAATTCGAGGGGTAGAAGACCAAAGAACAACCCAAAATGCACCAAATTTACCCAAGACACGTTCCGATTAACCCAAAACTCTTGAAAGTACAACCCAATTAGCTCAAACTTCACTTGATTTTTGTAGATCTTGAATTCTTTGATGGTTCGACTAGTGAAAGGGTTTTGGAAGAGAGAAAATGATCTAGGTAACTTTGGAGGATAAGAATGTGTAGGTGAAGTATTATGTGTTATGTTTGAGGTATAAAAACCAAAGGTATTACATGTCATAGTGCACTAGTAAATCAATTGGGATAAAATTGGTCGTCTTCTTGTGGTGATATGGGCGGTAAACAACACAAAGGGGAGGGGGGAAAATATTTTGCTCCTCGTTGGTGTATCGTATGTCGGTTTAAGCTTAAATGTTACTGTAAAGTCTCGGTTTGACCTTTTTGGACACGTATGCGTAAAATAAAGTTTTTATTGACATTTTTGTCAGAATAATAAAAAATATTATTATTTGATCTAAAATGTATTTATTTGACTGCTACCATATATACTGTAGTGCCGGTTCGTGTGTGGGGTTGCTTTTTAGTAAATACGAGAAAGCTTCTCGGTTAAATACGAAACTTGTCAGTAACTATCAGAAATAGAATAATTTATGCTTACTGACAAAAATAGAATTTTTCAGCAGTGACTGTAAGCTACAGTATGCGGGACAACACCCCAAAAATGTTAGAAATGCTCAGAAATTCACAGAAACATGCAGTTATGCATTGAAATGCTCGGTTTAAAAATAATAAATAAATATTTATTATTAACTTAAAGTGTGAAAATTACCATTTGTCATAGTCTCCCTAGCTAATGGGGAAATTCGTCCCGGATTTTCAATTCGCGTCACTCGATGAATTCGAAAAGAGATGAGGATACTTTCGCTTGATTTCATCCTCTCGCTCCCAAGTGTACTCGGGACCTCTGCGAGTGTTCCAACGGACCTTCACAATTGGGATACGACTCTGCTTTAGCCGTTTAACTTCCCGGTCCATGATTTCAATCGGTTCCTCGATGAAGTTCAGTTTCTCATCAAGCTGAATTTCTTCCAAAGGGATAGCAAGGTTATCGTCAGATAGACACCTTTTCAAGTTGCTGACATGAAAAACGTCATGCACAGCGCTGAGTTCGAATGGCAATTTGAGTTAATAGGCTACCGGCTCGACTCTGGCAAGAATCTCAAAAGGTCTAATATAACGAGGGTTCAACTTCCCATGTTTACCAAATCTTATCACGCCTTTCCATGGCAAGACCTTTAACATCACCTTATCACCCACTTGGAACTCAAGGGGTTTTCGTCTCTTGTCGGCATAGCTCTTTTGACGGTCACGAGCCGCTTGCATTCGAGTCTTGATCTACACAATTTTCTCGGTAGTCTCGTGGACTAGGTTTGGTTCGGTAAGTTGGCTTTCTCTGACTTCAGCCCAACATTGGCGATCTGCACTTACGACCATAAAGTGCTTCAGATGGTGCAACCTTGATGTTGGTTGTGGTAGCTGTTATTGTAGGAAAACTCGGCTAAAGGCAAATGCCTATCCCAGCCGTTCCCAAAGTCAATCGCACAAGCTCTCAGCATGTCCTCTAACATCTGAATGGTCTGTTCACTAGTACAAAATTGGGATTTCGTCACACATGCTGTTTTTTGAACGGCCACACAGTAACTTTTTTATGTGACTAAAT